>CAJPEX010000207.1:0-74075 GCA_905338405.1 Notodromas monacha | reverse complement strand
GTAGAAACTTCACATTTCCCATCTGGTAGAAACTCTGCATTTCCCATATGGTAGAAATCTCTGGCCTCTCTCATTTTAGAAACCTTGAACTAAACTTCCAATCCATTGCATAAATGAAGTCCATGAGGTGGGGGGGGGGGGCACTGTACATGATCTTTTCACTAAAATTCTGTGCAAGGTCATTCAGGCAAACATTGCACAGCAATATGTTAGGGCACATAAATACTGTACACTGTATGGCTTGATTGCTGAAAAGTTGCACAGTGATTACTGTGCAACATTACAGCTTCTATGTGCCACAGTAAAAAAGGCTGTGCAATGTTACACTCATAAAAAAGCATTGCTGGTGTCACACAGTATTCAACTGTACAATGATAGGGCCATTGTTTTACACAAATCTTGCAATTGGGTCATCTCATCTAAACTTGTGCCTTGTAAGATTTGAAAAAAGTGACTTATGCAGGGGACTAAAAATCAAGGATTTTCACTGATTTTGGTTGCTCTTGGATTCCTGAGCTCCAAGTTGGCGCTGTGTTTCCAACCTCCTGAGGCTTGGTTGATGAATTTATCAGGATACATTTATTTTATGGGCTTCCTGCCAGTCAGGAAATGTTACTGATTTTGGTTGCTCTTGGATTCCTGAGCTCCAAGTTGGCACTGTGCTTCCAGCCTCCTGAGGCTTGGTTGATGAATTTATCAGGATACATTTATTTTATGGGCTTCCTGCCAGTCAGGAAATGTAACCAATTTTTTGCTTCCTGTTTTTCAGTGGGTAATTGGGCTGAGGCAGACAAATTTCCTGTCCATCATCCTCTTTGAATTTATCAGGATACATTTATTTTATGGGCTTCCTGCCAGTCAGGAAATGTAACCAATTTTTTGCTTCCTGTTTTTCTCACCCATTAACCCGACTCCGTCTGTTTAAAGGACAGGTAGTAGGAGATCACTACTACACAGTGTCCTTTAGTCATAACATGTTTTTAGTCCCTGAGGAAACACAGGGAGAAAATTGGGGACACAACATGTTAATATTGGGACAAGAAATTCAAAATTTTGATGGAAAAATTTGAAAATTTCATGAAAATTTTCGAAAATTTCGTTGAAAAATTCGTTATAACCAGAGATTCTGTGAAAAAAAATTCGTTAAAACAAGATTTTTATAACACTGTACATAAGGCAAACTGCCGGGACCAAAGAAAAAATTCGTTATACTGAAAAATTCGTTATAACGAGATTCGTTGTAACGGAATTCTACTTATACAATAAAATATCCTTCATTTTCTTTTACTTTAACCCAGGCGCTCGAAACTTGGAACAATAAGGAGCAGATAAAATAAGCATTTTTACAAATCCTGTCCATCCATCAGGAATCAACGCAGAAAGCAGAAAACTGGATAGCAATTAATTTTAGTCTCTGAATTTTAAAAATCAGTTTTGCGCAAATGTAAGAAGTAACATGCAAATCTCACCCCAACAACACGACGACCTTCTTCCGAGTATCCAGTCAGCATTTTCATCAAACGCGACGCTAAGCCAGGGAATACAGAGCAAATCAAGGACCCCAACTGGAAGCTCCACGTTACATCATTCATCCTTGTATCCAGGGATAAAACAACACTGAGAAGTTCAAGTGCTGCCAATCTTGAAAGAAAAGCCGACGAAAATGACTATAAATTATTTAATTAAACCTTTGTTATTCTTGCAAAATCTTACCTGATTTCTCGCACCTTTTCAGTATCAAGAATCTTCGCGATTCCTACAACTGTATATCCTATTTTCGGGAAGTTCTCTCGAGAAAATAGACTCTGGACAAGGTCATTCTTTGCAGCTTCAAGCATCACAGCGAGCGTTTCAAGAACATCGACTTTCACTTCTTCACTGATGGGCTTCACTTCTGCAGAGCAAGGCGTGAAATCCACGGAATAGATGAAATTTTAAACATCACGCACCTAAACCTTCAGGGTTGACACACACAGCCAGCAGAAGAATTTGCTCATATAATGCGCAAAAAGAGCTCGGACGTAGAACATCGGCGTGGGGCTTCCCACGATTGAAAATTATTCTTATGCTAGACGTCAGCTTCAGCTGAAGCTTTTCGTTGCTGGACCTGAAAAAATGAATTAATTCCTTGATTACATATTCGCAGAAACGAAACAAAAAAGCCTGACGTACTCTGAAAACTTCTTCAGAACAGCATGTACTGGATGCACGAGAAATTCCGGGATTTCAGAGATCAACTCTTCATGTAAACATCGCAATAAATTTTCAAAGTCTTCCACATCTTGAACTTCATTTTTGCGCAACAGCGCGATGCACAACGGTTTCAAGCGTTGAAACGCAATTTCTCGCGAAGTTATGTGTTCACACATTCGTTCCACCCTTGAAACGTTCACCATCTTACTAAAAAATTCAAATCGGTACAATTTTGAGGAAAAAATGTTAGAAACATTAAATGCAGACGCTATACTTCACACAAACGTTTCCAAACGATTTTCTTCGATTCACTCCGTGGACAAGGCGACTAATGTCCTCATAAATAAAACGTGAGAAACGTTACGACAGCGAGTTGTGAGAAACGCTAAAACAAGAAATTTCAACACTAGATGTGCTCTGTTCAATTTTAATCTTGTAATTCATGTTTTCTGCAACGACTACAGAGACTTAGAATCCTTCAACGATTTAATACGCAGAAAACATCAGGAAATCTAGGATCTAGGGCATTGCAACCCGAGAACCAGATTTTTGTTAGTGGTTTGACTTGCATTGACTTCACCGCTGTGGTGATACTTAGTCATTTTGTTTTCATTCTTTAGACCTAGCACACATAAAAATCTGTTCAAATATAAGTTTGAGCGATTCAAAGAACCTTCAAT
This sequence comes from Notodromas monacha, assembly GCA_905338405.1. Lineage (NCBI taxonomy): Eukaryota > Metazoa > Arthropoda > Ostracoda > Podocopida > Cyprididae > Notodromas > Notodromas monacha. The sequence continues at coordinate 71,202 of CAJPEX010000207.1, read as the reverse complement.
GGTTGGCGCTCAAGCTCCCACACGTTTTCAAGTAGATCCTCAGTCTGAGCAGAAATGCGGCACCATTCGACATCGAAACTCATTTCGGCGCATTTGATCTATTTCACAAAATTCAGTGGCCCCAGCGAAAAAAAAAAAAAAACTAATAAAATTTCAGTCAGGAATTGTTGAACCACAGTTTCCATGATAGATCTTGACACTTTTATCACAATAAAAATACTCATCAAATATTTTCGGATACACGGAGCGCCAGAATTCACATAGCACTCGATTCCAACCACAGTCGAGAAAGTGGATTAATTCGGGATGCTCAAATGACATCAAAGCAAGTAAGTCTTGGTCACCCAGATGAGTTCTGTTCCTGACCTCGTACGTGTCCAAAAGTCTGGACACGTTTGCTGGTTCCATTACCCACCTGTACTCTTCGCTTTCTCTCATTTTCTCAACATCGACCAGAATAACTCCAGAATTCACCCCTTGCATTTGCTTGGGGGACGTTGAACCGAACTTTGAATCCGGATGCTTCTTCCGGTAATTGTACAAAATGTGATAATAAACGGGACTCAATTCGGGGGCCAACGCCATCACGGATTTCTCGGAAAAATTCCGGAACTCTGCATGAAGATCGGCGATGTCCGCGACGAATTTCAGATCCACATCGAGCATAATCAACCGAGTAACACCTTGGACGTTGTGAAGGAAAGGTGCGACGACGAATAATTCGTCGTGGTAGTAGGTTCCGGGACGGGCCAGCATTTGCTGAAGACTTCTTGCTTGTTCCAAGTTTGAGCCGAAGAGTGAACGAACAGGTTGCCGTGAAATCTGGAAAAAGCATTAACGGTGACGTCATGCGGAAAGTCAAGAGAATTTCGAGGTACAGTAATAAATTCTCAAATTAAGATCAAAGAGATTTGGGATTACGGTATTTTTTTCGCAACTTGAAAAGAGTACAGAATAGCCTCATTCATGATTTGAATAACCATGTCCTCATGAAAAATTCTCCAATCGTCAGAAATCGGTAATGAACCCAGAAAATTCTAGACATTCATTTTTAAACAGTTCACTACAACCTTGGACTTCGTCAATATATACTCGACGACGACACCAGGAAAAATGTATCGCTCGACCAAGTGTCAAGCGAGCCTTGATAATTTACGCTTACGTACCAATTTACAACGCTAGTGATAATTTACGCTGAATTCACGCATTACTCCAAACAAAATTAACATGATTTTTTTTCTATGAAAGATGGGAGAAAATTCTGTCATCCCGACAACCGCAAATTTTTTTTGAGGAAAAGGAATACATCTGGTTTTTTCTTTATTAGGACTCATATCAAGTGCCCGGAAAATGGGAATAAACTAGTGGCATGATCAGGAAAACGATCATAACCTGTTGAAATTAATAAAATTAGCGCGTCAGTAAAACGATTTTAGTATGTCTCTTTTTAACATCACGATAATAGTAAAGAAATCACAATGATATTTTTCAGCAAAAGCCAAAAAGTATCTGCTTCTTTTCTCTAGGCAGTAAACAGTTTCTGTTCGGATGACGTCCGAAAAATCGTAAGCTCTTTCCCGCTGACACACCTTCCCTAGGTTCGAACTGCATTTTGATTTGTTTATAATCTGCTATATTATTCACGTTTTTTTTCGGGTCGAGTGTCGGGTAAGTTTTATCGGCTGAAATCCAATAATTTATTTTATTGGACATTTATCAAGCGATACAAAACAGAAGTTATTTTCCTTTTCGATTACCTGGACGAAGACATCCGTCCACTTTGCAAGCTCAAATAATGGAAGTTTCAAGATGATCAAAATCTTTTTCTCAAAAGTGACTAACCTCCGGAACGGCGATGCCCAGTTTATCACTAACTGCAGTTATCACACCCACCGCAGCTTCATAGCCGCCGTCTTCACACACAAAAACGTGGAAACGCACAACGACAGATGCTTTCTGGAGCAGCGACTCCAGCATAACACGTAATTTAGCTTTCAAGCTTGTATGCGTGTCCACCCGGCAAAAAAGAAATCCGATGACGACTGGCTCCACTGCCCAGGGTTTAGCAATTTCCGCATTGCAGGACGGCTCATCTGATGAGCACGAATCGTGTGTGCTATGCGACCAGGCAGCGATCAAGATGAGAATGATAACGATCAATCCCAAGCTCATCCTTCTTACTCGTTGAGTCGCTGAAACTCGACTCTTCACGCCTAGCATCAGGCATGCTAGAAATTGATTCTGCAATAGGAGAATTAGGACACCATCAGAGTCTCACTTGAACAGCAACAATAATTTTTGAGATTGCAAGAAAGGCCCCATGAATATGTAGATGTAATTGTCGGAAAAATACGTCGCAACAAACATTCGAAAAACAGCGAATCCTATTCTTCTCTGGCCACGGCCCGATAACACCCATCATCTCCGATATGCAGGCGAAAAATAAAAGGCACACGCAAGTCCTCAATCATTAAATGTTTGCCAATTGTCCCCATGCCGGTCACGTCCATGACCGCCTCGTCCACAACGATTATCACGTTTGCGTCCGCCTTTTCCGCGACAATTCTCGCCTTGCAATGCGCCGAACACCGTCTCCATCAAATCGACGCCATCACCACCACCTCGGTCACGCCTGTCACGCCCACCTCTTCGATTCCAACCACCGCGGCCGCCGTCTTGTCCTCGCTGGCCGCCGAACTGTTGACGGTAATTCTGCTGATTCCTTTGATTGAAGATTCCTATAATGCAAATCGATTTTCATCAGAATTCTAGTAAACTTATGTGAGAGGCCACGAACAATACTGTGGTTTTCAACCGTTGGTAGCCGAAAATCAAAAGCAGTAAAATGATAGTCCGAAAAAAAATGTGAACACATTGTTGACCCCCATTCTTCAACTTGTTTTTTCAAAATAAAGTTGAACGAAGAAAATTCAGTATGGCTCAAATCCAAAAGCTGTTCTTAAGCAACAATTCTCACTCAAATGAAACTATCGGAATTCGAACTTGTTTTTGAAAAATTTACTTTCTGTATTATTTCTAACGTTTTTAACGAGTTTAAAAAGACGTACTGTACACACATTCGCCCACACAGTTATTACAAGGCGCAATTTAGAGCAATACCGACGATAAACCTTCGCGTCTTTCCGGAAAAATATCATAAAGCCTGAATTCGATGAGAAAACATCAAACTCATACAAAAGGCTTCGAGACACACCTGTTTTGGACTCCAAAATACGCTCGTTATATTCAACGAGAAGTCTGACTTTATCAGCAACTTGCAAGGCCAAGCTTTGCAATCGCGAAGGTTCTGTCTTGAGCATCACAAGAGATTGGTTCGGCTCGTCCAGAGACGCCATGAGCTCTTCATTGATGATCATCTTTGATATTATTCCGTGTACGTTCGCTTTTTCCAGTTCAAACATCTCAGCCAGCGTAATCAATGACATCGAGTCGTAAACGTGCGAATAAGTGCATAGATACGTTCGCAAACTCTCCTCTTGGATATTCCCCGTGATCATTTCCCGAACACGATCAGCTTGGTAAAACAAGTCCCATACTTTGGCATTCATTTTCTCATTGATGATGAAATCCCGACACTGCTTCCATTTGCCGTTACGCATCGCGCGTGCGGCAGCTACAACGTGTTCTCGCATGGATTCCGGGGGTCCGATAAACGCACTCGAGTAACTCGAGATTGATGTGCATGTGGAATGGCATTTGCCTCTGCTTCTCGATTTTCTCTTGCTCAGAACTGCGCTCCATTTGCCTCTGCAACAGAAAAACATCATTCATAAGACCCGAAAATATCTTACATATATACAGTATATATGTAAATACCGGGAATATCATATGACTTTTTTTCTCAAAATTGAGGGAGAAAAAAAGGGATACACGACATAGGCGGGGACAGAATTTTCAAAAAATAAAAGTTCAGATTCGTCGGAACTTTAAAAAGAAATTGAAAATTAATTGAATCCAGCTTGAATCCATATTAAAATTTGAATTCTTATTTTTCTCATTCTTGAAATGTTGTAGTTTTTCAGTCAATAAAAATGAAGAGCACGCCTGACTCGGAGATTGAATTGAGAAAAATTGCGGTGCGTGTCTTACTCAACGGCGTATTGTGTATGGTACTCAAGTAAATACGATATACAGTATTCAAATGAAAAATGATCTCCAACCTGCAGTAGAAGGCCTTGAGCTAGCAGTTTCGCTCGCGTGCGCAAACGATCCGTGTTGTCTTTCGCATAGATGAACTTGCAGAGATGATCCATCACTCCCAACGATGTTTCTTTCTTCGGCTGCTCTTCATCCCCTTCATTGTCCAACTGCGGGATTAAGATACCTTCTTATAAAACCGGTTTCGTTTTTAAGGAATTTACGATTCAAATTGACGACCTCTCGCTGGGATGTTAAGATACTTTAGTTTGGAACAATAAGATAAAGATCATGGAGAATTATATGGGACAATGAAAGAGATGGGCATGCATGTTTACTTTACAAGTTGGATTGCAGTTTTGCACTAATAAAACCTATAAAAAATTCTTAAAATGCAAGAAAGAAAATTGAGATAGAAATTTTCAGGTGATGCTTGAAAAATTTTCAGTTTTTTGCAAGTTGAACATTTTTGCCACAGTGCACCGGGAAGAGGGTAAGGCACAGTGACCTCTTCATCATTCTCTCTCTTTCTTTTGATTAAATTCATTTTGGAAATATTTCTGAATCAATAAGTGATACAGTTACAGTATTTTCAAAACAAGAATTTTCTTGCACCACACGTACAATGATGGAAAAACAAAAAGTCGACTTACGGGATCCCGTTCCGTGAACACGGTTGGATCAATTTTGTAATACAAATGCTCTACACGACGCAAATACACTCGGCACAGATCCGACGGAGTCGACTCCCTAGATTCCATATACCTTTGCAGGTGCTCGAAAATGTCACAGACGGATTTTTCATCCTTCAGTCTTTTCACATATTCCGGCCCATGAGCATCGCAATCTTTCAAAAGCTTGTTGAACTCGTCATCCATTCGTTCACAAACTTTCATGATGCAGCCTTGAATTTTGTACGGGGGCTTCTCAAAACTTTCGTTTTCTTTCAAAACATGTTCCGCAACCGTGAAGTCTTCGCAACTGCTCAAATCATTCAATATTTTCCGGACCTTCTTCATCACCCTAAGAAAAGAATAGAACATCGTTTGACATTTATCTCCATAAGTCAGAATGTACAGACGTGAAAACTATTTTTAATTAATAGTTCGACTATCGAATTGGACCCGATGAAAAGAAACGGAAACGTAAGAGGTACAAAATCGGACAGATGTCGCCAATCAATTCGGCAATACTTCGAGAGTCAACGTTTTCTCGGTCGAAAATGACATCGATCTTCTTAGAATTGCCATTCTGAAAACTTAAATTATTAACCAAAAAATACATAAATGAGGCAATTACAGCTGACGTTTCGAAAAAAGTGACGCGAAGTTCGTCTAACGCTTCGTACACACGGACATTTTCAAACGAGGAATAAATAACGAGAACAGACTTCTCCCAATTTTCTGCCGTCATTGATGAAGTTACCGCAGCATCGTAATCGGAGAGGGCGGAAATCATAGCGAAGTCTATTTTTGCTTTCAAGGCCGGACCGAGTTTCTTCGACTCCGATATTGCGCGCAATTGCGTAAGAAGCGCAATATTTTCCAAGCGATCAGTTCTTCGTCCATGAAATGAGTCCACGATTTCAATGAACTTTTCGAGAACGAGAGAGTGGGTAATTTTGACACCCTCGGCGAACATCCCTGGTTGTTCCTAAATTTCAGTAAAGAAGAAAAAGAGCTGTAAATTCCGAAGGTAAAAAAGTAAAGATACAGGATGTACTGCCCTGACTTGCGTCCGATAAAACCTTAAAAGTCTCACTTGAACCGCTGCAATAATTTCTGACATTCAAAGAAAGGCCTTGTGAACAAGAAGATTTAATGTTCGAAAACAGACGTCGAAGAAGAAATAACACAAAAATGTAACAATCAGTGGTACACAAAACACGTCGTCCCGGAAAAGAACTCGAAAAAAAAAAAACGGGTCAACTAACGATTCAAACAAGCTCCCACAAATAACAGCCACTTCCTTTTCCAGCGAAATGCGGTACACTTGAAATCATGACTGGATTTTTACTAAAACATAATCGCACGTATTCAAGCTTCCGATTCGCCACCGGGATTCGCGGTTGGGTCCTCCAGGATTGGTACGATGAGGTTGTCCTTCGACATGAGGGTATATCGAGTGACGTACACGGTGAACCGCTTGCACAAATGCGTTTCATTCTGACAGGAATATTTAATCAATTAAGCCCCGGATGATATTCGCACAAAAGCGTCAATGAAAAGCCTAAATAGTAAAATCAAAAGTAAGCTTATTCTAGACAAGGAATATTTCTTACAAGAATAACTTATAACGATTTAAACGCTTGAAACCCGAATGAAATTTACTTGGTGGTAGACTTTACCTCGAATTCATCGAAAACCGTTCGATGATGGAAATATGCGTGCGAAAAAATCCGGTAAACACGTCGACAGACAGAACCCAGCTTAGAAACCGACGATTCTTTAATGCTGATCCTGGAAAGGTGAAAATTGACTTAACACATGAAACGAACCAGCAAAGACGAAAAAATAACATAATTTTTCTTTTAATATTGAACGGTGAAATTAATGGATTGCAGTTTCAAAAACTAGCTCTTCTACCACATGCAAGAATCGCAAGCGGTTCTACGCCAGATTTTACTCCGTTAATCAGAAATCGGTTGATGGCATCCATATCTCACAGAAACGTTATCATGGGTGCTTCTTTTTCTTTACCTGTCAACATGACGTAAATATCTAAGAACTATACACAGCCCGTATCTATAGTTTGTAGATGCGATGGATTGCATCTGTAAAGAGAAAAAATGCACTATAAATTAAATTTTTTATTTAACCTCATGATTTTGCATATTTCCCGCAAGGTTTGAGTGCTAAGAAGTTGCTACCCTCAACTGCAAAAGTGATGTCTAATTGTCTGACCATATTAGATGTTAAATTATGACTACGAAGAAAATGTTTGGACGAGGAGCTATTTTCTGACCCCGCAAAAAAACGAAGAAAATGTTCGGACGAGGAGCTCTTTTCTGACCCCGCAAAAAACTAACACCAATTAACTAATCATAACTTGAATCAAAAGCCACCCCGCTTTTGTTGTCTGAAAATAAGTTTTGCTAACGTCGACATAATTGAAAATGATAAAAACATTCACGATCGCAATAAAGTTATTGAAAATCAAGAAACTCGACAGGATGCATAAAAAAGCAATCACAATTTACCTGCTGGGGAAGTACTTATTGCTATTCAATAAGCACGCTGCGCCATCTAGCGTGTGCCGAGTATAATCAATCGCAGGGCACTCTTTAGGGGTTTTGTGCGCAGCACAAAGGAAGATCCACTGTTCCGTAGCCGTCATCTGACTGCACGTTTGCGGATTGCATTCTTTCTGAAGCCGAACCGCGAGTCCGTTTAGCTCCATACAAAATTGCCGCAAGTGCTCATACTTCCAAACACCTTCATCCAGGTTTTCCGGGGAACGTAGGATAATTTCAATATTTGACGCGTCAGATCGGATCGTTTGCTGAATGAACTGCTGGACAGCCAAAGTGCTGTCCATTTCTTCGAATGGTTCAGGTGGCCATTTGCACCATTCCTTTGTATCAAGAGAAACGGTCCAATTTTCTCCCAACAGGCGTTATTTCAAAAATATCTTTACTCACCGCATTTGTGGTTCCGGGCCTATTTCGTCTCACGACTGGCCCGCCGGCAGCCATCCGTTTTTGAACGACACAATCACGCTGCAGAGCCTTTTTACTTCATTAAAAAAACATACTCTGCTTCTGAAGACTAAAAACAATTCATCGAGATTATCAGAAGTCCTTTGTGCTTTACCCCAAACATATAAAAAAAAGAAGATTCCATCTGACGCCACTGCATTTGCGAAATTTCTCGATCGCGGCAGAGCGAACAAGCCGAAGAACTCGAACAGGAATATTTGCCGTCGTCCAGATCACTTTAGTGTGAAGGGCAAACATTTACAAATGAACCTATCACCACCAGATGAACCGAGACAAATGACAGGAATCTGAGAAACCAACACGAAGCAAATGAGAAAGAGACAAAAACCAAAAACCCGGTGAAATGCCGGATTACAAGTTGAATAGACGTCTGAAGAATGAGAAGAACACACCAATCCTGATCTGGACACGGTTCGCCAATATCCAATCATCGACACTGAGCAGGCGCGACATGCAATAAGAAAAACACATCTTCCCTCAGTCGCGATCTCTTCGATAATTATCCCTATGCTGGTCACGTCCGTGTCCGCCTCGTCCACGACGATTATCGCGGCCACCGTCTCTATCCCGATGGTCTCCCCTGTCACCGCCATCACCACCACCTCGGTCACCCCGATCACCCCTGTCACGCCCACCTCTTCGATTCCACCCACCGCGGCCGCCGTCTTGTCCTCGCTGGCCGCCGAACTGTTGACGGTAATTCTGCTGATTCCTTTGGGTGAAGATTCCTATAATGCAAATCGATTTTCATCAGAACTCTCGTAGACTTCTGTGAGACGCAACGAACAATACTGTGGTTTTGAACCGGTGGTAGCCAAAAATCAAAGGCAGTAAAATGCTAGTCCGAAAAAAAAATGTGAACACATTGTTGACCCCCATTCTTAAACTTATTTTTTCAAAAAAAAGTGAAACGAAGAAAATTCAGCACGGCTCAAATCCAAGAGCTGTTTTTAAGCAACAATTCTCACTCAAATGAAACTATCGGAATTCGAACTTGTTTTTGAAAAATTTACTTTCTGTATTATTTCTAACGTTTTTAACGAGTTTAAAAAGACGTACTGTACACACATTCGCCCACACAGTTATTACGAGGCGCAATTTAGAGCAATACCGGCGATAAACCTCCGCGTCTTTCCGGAAAAATATCATAAAGCCTGAATTCGATGAGAAAACATCAAACTCATACAAAAGGCTTCGAGACACACCTGTTTTGGACTCCAAAATACGCTCGTTATATTCAACGAGTAGTCCGACTTTATCAGCAACTTGCAAGGCCAAGCTTTGCAATCGCGAAGGTTCTGTCTTGTGCATCACAAGAGATTGGCTCGGCTCGTCCAGAGATGCCATGAGCTCTTCATTGATGATCATCTTTGATATTATTCCGTGCACGTTCGCTTTTTCCAGTTCAAACATCTCAGCCAGCGTAATCAATGACATCGAGTCGTAAACGTGCGAATAAGTGAATAGATACGTTCGCAAACTCTCCTCTTGGATCTTCCCCGTGAGCATTTCCCGAACACGATCAGCTTGGTAGTTGTTCAGGGTATGAAACCGTAAGTAAAAGAGTAACTACTACTTTAGGGCTGTGACGAAGGTAAACGGCAATGCGTAGCGCGCACGCCGTCGATGTTGCACAAGAGCGTACCTAAGGCCCCCAGGCTCGACAGCTTGACGCGCACTGACTTTCAGTTGGTGGTGGAAGCTTTTGGAAATTAGTCGACGACGCGCGTTGAATTCATGAGCGGCCATGTAAGGAATTTCCATCAACATAGCCGATACCAAATAAACGCACTCGAGTAACTCGAGATTGATGTGCATGTGGAATGGCATTTGCCTCTGCTTCTCGATTTTCTCTTGCTCAGAACTGCGCTCCATTTGCCTCTGCAACAGAAAAACATCATTCATAAGACCAGAAAATACCGTACATATACACAGTGTATACGTAAATACCGGGTATATCATATGACTTTTTTTCTCAAAATTGAGGGAGAAAAAAAGGGGTACGCGACATAGGCGGGGACAGAATTTTCAAAAAATAAAAGTTCAGATTCGTAAGAACTTTGAAGAAAAATTGAAAATTAATTGAATCCAGCTTGAATTCATATTAAAATTTGAATTCTTATTTTTCTCATTCTTGAAATGTTGTAGTTTTCCAGTAAATAAAAATGAAGAGCACGCCTTACTAGAAGATTGAATGAGAAAAATTGCGGTGCGTGTCTTACTCAACGGCGTATTGTGTATGGTACTCAAGTAAATACGATATACAGTATTCAAACGAAAAATGATCTCCAACCTGCAGTAGAAGGCCTTGAGCTAGCAGTTTTGAGAAAAATTGCGGTGCGTGTCTTACTCAACGGCGTATTGTGTATGGTACTCAAGTAAATACGATATACAGTATTCAAATGAAAAATGATCTCCAACCTGCAGTAGAAGGCCTTGAGCTAGCAGTTCCTTGGCGCGACCCCCGGACTGAATATCCAGAAGCGCGTCGTGAGCGTCCTTGATTTTAGAATGCCTGAACGAGCACAAGCCGACCTGAACCATCGTTCTGTTATACAATATCTGCGTCGGGGGATCGGAGTGCTGAATTGTGTCTTGCAAGTGCGACATGAGCATCAAATCGCGAGCTTCGTACCAATTGTCATGCAACGCATGATGATAAATGTGACACAAAATCGCTCGCGTGCGCAAACGATCCGTGTTGTCTTTCGCATAGATGAACTTGCAGAGATGATCCATCACTCCCAACGATGTTTCTTTCTTCGGCTGCTCTTCATCCCCTTCATTGTCCAACTGCGGGATTTCGCTCGCGTGCGCAAACGATCCGTGTTGTCTTTCGCATAGATGAACTTGCAGAGATGATCCATCACTCCCAACGATGTTTCTTTCTTCGGCTGCTCTTCCTCCCCTTCATTGTCCAACTGCGGGATTTAGATACCTTCTTATAAAACCAGTTTATTTTTTAAGGAAATTACGATTCAAATTGACGACCTCTCGCTAGGATGTTTAGATACTCTAGTTTAGGACAATAAGATAAAGATAATGAAGGATCACATGGGACAGGGAAAGATATAGGTTCTAGCAACCCTCCATAATGTGGATGTTCACTTTACAAGTTGGATTGCAGTTTTGCAATATTAAACCCTCTAATCATAACTTCTCCAAATACAAGAAAGAGACTTGAGATAGAAATTTTCAGGTGATGCTTGAAAAATTTTAACTTTTTTACAAGTTGAACATTTTTGCCACAGTGCACCAGGAAGAGGGTAAGGCAGTGACCTCTTCATCATTCTCACTCTTTCTTTTGATTAAATTCATTCTGGAAAAATTTCTGAATCAATAAGTGATACAGTTACAGTATTTTCAAAACAAGAATTTTCTTGCATCCCACGTACAATGATGGAAAAACAAAAAGTCGACTTACGGGATCCCGTTCCGTGAACACGGTTGGATCAAATTTGTAGTACAAATGCTCCACACGACGCAAATACACTCGGCACAGATCCGATGGAGTCGACTCCCTAGATTCCATATACCTTTGCAGGTGCTCGAAAATGTCACAGACGGATTTTTCATCCTTCAGTCTTTTCACATATTCCGGCCCATGAGCATCGCAATCTTTCAAAAGCTTGTTGAACTCGTCATCCATTCGTTCACAAACTGTCATGATGCAGCCTCGAATTTTGTATGGGGTCTTCTCAAAACTTTCGTTTTCTTCCAAAATGTGTTCCCCAACCGTCAAGTCTTCGCAACTACTCAAATCACTCAAGATTTCACGGATCTTCTTCAGTACCCTGAGAAAAGGAACAAAAATCGTTGAAAACCACTGCGTGATAGCTAGTGCCGATGATACATTTACATTTAGAATTCAAAAATTGGGTGTGTTCAGGTGAAAATAAATTGCTTCAAGTACGATTAGACAAAATCCCCCTCTCCTTCAGGTTTACTTCGACAGATCCTATTTTGGGCATGACATTTCGTGTATTAAAAATATTTTTCTCTTGCCCATAACTTGAACATGCTTGAAGAACATATAAATGATATCTATATAATACCCGTATTTACTCAAGTACCACGCGGACCTTTTTTCTTGAATTTCAGAAGAAAAAAGGGGTGCGCGTCATAAGCGGGTACAAAATTTTCAAGAAGTTTTAGGAAGTTCTACGTGCATCATACTTAATCACAATGGAGAAATTTGGAAAAAAAAGTGACAAGAAAACTTTTTTGTACTGAAAAAGTTCAAAATTGGTCAGATTTTTGTTAAATTCATGTCTAAAGTAAAAAAAATTTTCTATTTTCGAAATTTTGTGGTTTTCGATTTACTAAAAAATTGGGGTGCGAGTCATACTCGGGGATAAGATTTTGACAAAATTTCCAACTGAAAAAACCCTGCGCGCCTTACTCGAGGGCGCGTGGTACTCGAGTAAATACGGTAATATGTATTATAATAATGTCTTTCATAAATTTTGAATAATCTTGGTAATATTGAGATATCTCAAGCACCTCTCACATACTAATCTTTTAAAGTGATGAATAAAAATCTCAGAATCTGAAATGCAGAAAGAACGAACTTTTCCCAATATTCTTCCTTCATCGCTGAAGTGGCTGCAGCATTGTAATCGAAGAGGGCGGAAATGATGGCGAAGTCTATTTTCGCTTTCATTGCAGGACCGAGTTCCTTTGATTCCGAGATTGCGCGCAGCTCGGTGAGAAGCGCAACCTGTTCCTGACGATCAGTTCCCTTTTTACCTCGTGCAGCCACGATTTCAATCAATTTCTTAAGAACGAGAGCGTGGGTGATTTCGGCATCCTTGGCGAACATTTTCGGTTTTTCCTACATGTCATCAAACAAACAAAAAAGAAATGTATATCCCGAAGGTAATCGAAGCTACGGAAGAATTACTCACTGCACTAATAGCTCCTCCACCCTTGACCTGAGTCCAGCCCTCATCCATATCTTCGTCTTCTTCATCCCGTTTCACGCGTTTCGCACGTTCCTTCTCTTGCTTCTTTCGTTCACGCTTCTGTTTTTTATCCTCTTCCTCTTTCTGAGTGTTTTTCTTCAGGAAGCGGTCAACCATAGATTCGTATTTGCCTTCATCATCTGAGCTGGAGTCAGTTTCCGACGAATCAGACCCCCAATCAACTGAGTCTTCGTCATCATCCTCTTCTTCATCATCACTCGTGCGTTGTTTCTCCGTCCTACAATAAATATTTCATAAGACTACAAAATTCCAAGCACAAAACGAGCCGCACATACGTTTTTTTTCTTCAACCAATTCATTGGGAAGTACGTCCGGACATTGCATGAGGTGAAATTGAAATGTGCAAGAAACGTTTATACTCATTTTAAATTTTTGTTAGTACAGTACTACAATTTTCACGAAGCTGGATTCGAATAACCCTTTTTTTCGGAGCCTCCGGTTCCGGCAAAACTAAAAATCTAAATTCTTTACTCTCATGAGTAAACATAGATCCCTAATGCCTACCATTGGGAAAACTTCCTGAAAATAGGGTTTAATTTCCAATTAGGGCTTTTATATCACGACGCTCGCGATATTTTATGAGAATGGTTTTCCTCTCGAGGGACCCGGTAAAAAAAAATATAGTGGAAGGCAGTATGCAATTCTAAACATGAGTAGATCATAGAAACCGAAAAAGTAAAAGGAATGCCCACCGTTTGCTACCGCTGGTTATATCATCTTTTCCGCTGCTGATCCCGTCGTGAAGAAAGCTTCCTCTGCTCAGTGCTTCGGAGCCTTGGTTACCATCTTCTGCGTCCGAGTCTTTTTCGACGTCGGCCTCAGCATCATCTTCGACAGCAACCTCTTCGGTGTCCGCACGCAATGCAAGGATTTCGTCTTCGAAATCTTTATTGTACTTCCGGATCTTTTGACGGAGAGTTACCAAAGCTTTGGTATTTGTTTTGGAAAGAGATTTTCTGAAATTGCAAGTAAAAAATTAATTAAGTAGTTTAAAATACATTTTTATTCGAACAAAAGACTTCAAGCGGGGGAAAAAGGCAACACTTTTCCAAAGTGTTCCCTTGAAAGTGGTCCAAAGAAAGTGTGGGGCAACCTTTTACATCATTTAAAAAAGGAAAACCTGGTCTACAGCTCAACCGAAAAGTTCAATAAGCATACCGTATTAGGACACATGGGCAATATTACAGCTATGTTCAAATTGACCTTCCGAAAAATTTATTTACAGTATGTCAATCAAGAGGACCACAGTAGACAGAAAACCACGAACTTGAAAATACACTACCGTATAAAATAAAATGATGCAGATTTCTGAAAAATTCAATGCTCAAATACAGAAACTTTAAAATTATCAAGGATCTAAGATTAAAAGGAGCCGATATTTGTATTCACATTGATCAACTAAATCATTTTATTGACGAAAAAACCGTATTGATCAGAGCACAATTTTGAAGAGACCCTCGAATGAAACCTTAACAGCAACATTCCGATTTCTGTCTGGTAATAGAAAAAGTTCACGTACTTATCCTTCCAAGTCGCATTCACGCAATCTTCTATATCGATGAGGCATCGAAGATAGAACTTCGGCTTAGATGTGGATTCTTCTTTTATCATGATTGGTAACGCCTTCGTATAAGCTTTCGTCAATTCTTCAAATCCAGTCTGCAAACTACTAATATCTCCAATTTTCTTGTAGTTCTTGATTTGTCGAATGATGTTTGACAATTCCTCATAGCGTTTATCCTTAGCCGAACGCACAACCCGTTTCACGTCTTCTTCCTCGTCGCTGAACTGGAATAAATCGAACAAAACATCGCAATAAATTGATATTCATTTCGTACTGTGATGAATATCTACTTACAGCGTACGCAGGCGCCAAATCAGGCTTCTTGGGGATAATGTCCTCCCCATTTTCAGAGCTATCACTCTCGGTATCCGAACCGCCAGTCGCGAAGAATCGACTCATCGCGCTCACTTCCAAATAATTTCTCTACAGGTTAACGTGGCCACCCTCTGTCGTCCTTGACTCAGATCAATAAAGTGGAAAAAAAAAGAAAGAACTGCGCGATGAATCCCGGTATTAAGATCACATTTTTCCCCCCTACACCGAAGCACCACGAGAACGCGGTCATCAAATGATTGCCCTAAAATAATCACTCTTCTTCACCAAGTAGATGCCAACGCGTAACCAAGATTGCGCTAGTCATTCTAGTGTTCGCCGCCAATTAAAAAGAAAGGCCTCCACATTCTCTGACCCGGATTTCGCGAGGAACAATAAAAGCCTACCTATAGATGATATAAAACCCTACGTCAACTTTCATGAAACCCAAAGCTCCTTGAATCGTTCCAGTTCCACGCATCGGAGAAAATGAAAAGCATCAAATCATGACAAAGCGAAAATTGGTTTCTTCGGAATCACGGACAATCGACATTTCACTGCCATCGTTCAGCTGAGATGAAAAATGAGGGATGCTTCGCAGACGCCAATCGACAGTTGGTTGACTGCCCTGCTCACGCGAGGTCCAACAAATATTCTGACTGAAATTACACAGTGTTGGCAATTAAAAAAAAAAGCTGAAAAATCGTGCAACTGAAGATAGCTAACATGAATTCCGGATTTTTACGAAGAAAAACGTCCCTGAAATTTTTTTTTCAAACTGGATCAAATATTCTACAGTAGTTGTAAAGCCTTCAGAAGCATGAAAAATAAATTCACGATCACTTCTGTCATTCTGTGGCGCCTGAAGTTTTTCGTAGGGGACTGAATATTGTGCGGTGGTCTTGGAAAGTTATGTACTACATTTAACTACAAACAAATTTTGAAGTTTTAGGCAATAAGATAAGAAACGAAAGGGTCTGAAATCTCTCACATGAACTGACAAACCACTGCATAATACTAAATCATTGAGGGGATTTTTATCATACTTTCAATTTATTGTGGAGTCGAATACTAGTCCATTAATGTGGCCATTAGTATTTCGAAGAACGAATAGATTTTTTTCCACACATCGAGGATTTCCGCAGACCGATTCTTCAAAGGCTGAGAATTTCTGCTAGCAGTTTTCTTTCGACTCAAGTTCGTACGAATTTCCCAACACGATGTTAGTAGCCTGTGTGGCATCCAAGTGTCCCACCAAGCAGCCAGATGTGCCTAAAGCTAAAATACTGTGTAGCCTGAAGGCAAAAGTGTCGCGAACATTTCGTAAAAAATTGAAGAAATACCAGGCGATTCTTTCTGGAAACTCTCGAAAAATTAGAATGCACAGTTGTCATTACCAATTTCATTCAATGTTTGATATTTTTCATAGATATTTTTTCCCTGAAAAGCCATGATGCGCTTGCTGATCTCAGTTCTGTGCACGTTCGTATTGATCGCGGAAGTCTCGTGTTCGCTTCGATTCGGTCGTTCAAGCTCTTCAAAGCTGCTCAACGCATTCCGTGGAACATTCGAGCAACAAGGTCAAACGGACGACAGCAGCTCAGTTTCCATATCAGTTTCCCACTACCTTCCAAATTTTGGCAAAAACCCGTTCGTAGCCTACTATTGCAACTTCCTCACGTGCTGCGTTTTTTCGCGGAGCTCGGCCCTCGGCTGTTGTGTCTTCTTGAGCATCCGCGACTCGAGACACAATTCTTGCTGTGAATGCGCCGCCTATCCCGGTCGCACGGATGCAGTTCAAATTCCGGACGACATTGTTATTTGATCGTTGTTTTAAAACCGAAGAAAATAAATTATATTGGTGCCTCGATCAAAGAACTTGATCTGCTCAAAAGGTAAGTTGTTAGAAACGTGTAAAAACCAAATAACGTAAAACTATACAGGATGGTTGATTGGTTCGAGAACCCAAAAAAGTAAATCAGCCAAGTATCGTTATGCGGTAGAGATTGCTAATCCACAACATTTTAAAGAATTTTCACTCATGAATTTTTGGATAGTCCACTAATAATATATATGGTAGAGTAAGGTAGACGATTAAAACTACATGAACAATTCGCAGAAACGCAGAAAAACACTGAACACAAAGAAATGCTAAACGAACTTAAAACCCTTTGAAAAATCATGCTAACACACACGCTTCCAAGAGAGACCTCTGTTTTTGAAAGGATTATTTACGTGCAGTCCATGAACCGAAAACAATCCGAAGCAATTAGTTGCAGACCGGTTCCAATATCCAGGGTACCACCGTGATATATTGTGGCAAGGTTTTTTCAAGGTCATTGGACATTTCAACCAATACCAGAAAATTCATCGGACGTATAGAACGGTTTCACAGAGCACGACAATAATGTTCCATCTCAGGTAAGGTCACATTGAAAACTTTTCTGAACAAGGTCAAAGAGAATAGTTGAACTGAACCAACATGAACGAAATTTTTGGCGTTCTTTGATTATCACTAGACATTATTTTCGTGCGGTTTCGTGCTAGCGATGTTTTTCACTTTAATGCTTTCGTTGATTTTATGGGGACCACATTTCGCCTTGGAAATCGATACCTTTTCTCATCACAAGCTAGACATAGCTTGAACGATGAAAGTTGAATAAATGTTTCGTAGAGCAGATTCTGACGATCGAAGTCCACAAATGCCTCCGGCCTTATGAAAACCAATACATTTGATAAGTAACGCACGTGGGATTACGCGGAAATCTTCACAGAAGCAATAACAACAACGCGGCACAAAGCTAGTTTTTCCTCACAAACATCTGCACCCTTCACACTCTCCTGCAAAAGACAAAAAATATTTGCCATGAATTCACCGAATAAATAAAGCATGAAAATTAAGAAAAATCCAGCTCACTATCAACATCACTCATAAAACAAAGATTATTTTTCCCGCAACAATCCTTCTCCGCTCAAACCGGAAATAAAACTGGTCTCGTTCGCAAAATACGACGGATTTCAACGCCACGCCGCGAATTATCACCATCGCTCGACACGGCGAAGAGAAAAAAAAAGACAAGATTTTATCGCGAAAGCTTCCTCGACGGGAATGGAGATTTTTGCCAAGCATAACAGGACAGCCCATCAGAAATAAAAAAGCAATCTTCCGACCGTAAGAAAGACAAGCGGAGATGTGCAGAAAATATCTTCGTATCATCCTCCGCGCTTGATATCCGTTGGTCGCACCCAAACCGTGCGCCGACTAAAGGCACGGCTATTTAATTTAGCATCCTTCACTTCCAGCTTTCTCAAACGAGTCCATGTCGCTGGAAAACCGCCCGAAATCTCCACTACTTCTACAGGTGTCTTTTTTTCTAGCTGACATACCTTTGGCGCAGCGAACCCTAAAAAAATTATAAGCTCTGCACTGGAGAACAGTAAAACCTCAGCTAACCCACAAGCTCCACTAATCTCCCTAACATAATATCCATGCAGATATTGACAATTAACGAGAATACGATGAGACATCTTTTCATCAAACACCCTGGAACGTCTGGCCGAAAAAGCCTTTTACCAACGGCGAGACGAAATACGCTTGGTTCAACTATTTTCTCGTGCCGAAAGGAATACTCTGACAATAGATTAGCGGCAAAGAATTTCTTCGCTAAAGGCTAACATCACTCACAGTTGTGCTCTCAGTTCGATTCACATCGCTTCATTATTTACTATTCCCGACAAATCCTTCGAATGAAATTGAAAACTTTCGCAACGAATGAAGCACAATTAGGAAAAAACCCAACGACAATGGTAGGTACGCTGCACGGAAGTCAGCCCAATATTCATAACAGACGATCATTTCAGCTCTAACATGCGCGAATTGACGTTATTTTTATCCGAAATTTCAATACCTCTTACAAGGCGAAAAACTCTAATATCCTGCAATATTTTTCTGAACCAAGTACACTTTTTCTATGCACGGTTCATCGATGCCCCGGGCAACAAAGCGCAAGTTTCCAAAATATGCACAAATTGGGAGTCAATTTTCTTGCTCGCCATTTCGAAGACATGCAGTAATGTAATCCGTCACGAGCAGCGAACTTCAGTAAATAAAAAAAATTTTGGCATTAGGACATGAACACCGCGAACATATTTATAATAAGTGATAATTCATTTTACTTTATTTTTTCCCCAACCAAATGCGATACTCTTCGGCTTTTTCTGAGACGTTACCTTATTGTTCATTCGATTAAGCAAGCTTAGAGAAGAAAATTGGTCCCAACATTTGCGCAGGACTTTTCTTTCTTTTTTTTTTCGTATAGATCTGAAGTACACAGAAGTGTACATTACGAACGCGAGAATGCAAGGCAGCGGATGCATCAATAAGCAGCATAAGATGAAGCGCGAAATACAACCTCTTCAGCTACTTGATGACACAGGCACGCTGGACACACCGTTCACCACGTCAGCATCACCTGACGATCCAGCGGGGTTCAGAGATTGCAGACAGTTCCTAATCAACTGACAGTGCGCACGAGAATGCTTCAACTCAAGATCAGCCAAATCGACCAAGTGCTTCTTGAAGGCCGAAACGCGGCGGCGACGGAATTCAGCCAGCTCCTCTCGCGCCTTCGACGTTATTTCTTCGAATGCTGCTTTCGCCTCTTGCTGGGCCAGTTCGGCCATTTGTACGTCACGATTCCGCGATCGAGCCTTGTCTAAATTCCGATTGGCGGTTTCGAATTCGTACAAGCAGCGGAGACGCCTGTACAGTAATTTCTTGGCGGCGTCCGATTCGCGCTGGTAATAGTGCAATGGATCGGCCAGCTTCAGATCTTCATCCGACGCAACTCTACCCTCGATTTTCCGGCTTTTTTCGAAATACTCCGCAGCAAGGTTGAGTATGTGTTGTAGATCGGTGTACTCTACCGTTGACAGCTGCGCCAAACCACCAGATACCTAGAAAAACGAGATAACCAGAAGGAGAGTCAAACAATGAAACACTTTCATTTATCGAAGCACAAGATCGACCCGGGAAAAGTGCAAATTTTGTATAATTTCAACAGAACGTCATCATAGTTGCGAAAGTTCAGATTTTATCTTGACTATGGTTGGAGGAAAGATGCGACTGGAACCTATAAACAGGTTCATGCTGGAAAATTTTCCTGTCGGCATGGGATGAATTATCCACAAGAAATTTCCCGGATTATATCAAGAAAATTTTCAAGCTGCTATTGAATTTAGTAGAAAAAAATACTGGACACTTAATCCACCAATGAAGTTTACTATAAAACACGGTCAGAATTCTGGGAATTCAGCGTCAAATATTAAGAATGAATCATGGTAAATATTTTCTCACGGTTTATTTTTAAATAATATTTGAACAAACTCAGCCCGAGTCTTCCAATTAGATTCCACAAGACGGACAGTAGGATGACTTGAATTCGTCGTTTTTCCAACGCAGTTAGCCTTAACCGTTCAGTTTACATCCTCGTACGAAATAATTGAACTTTTTCCTGGTCGGTTCTGTGCGACAAACTTGGAAACAATTTCGTTTTACTTTTATACAGGAATCGGCGACGTGCTTATGGGTCTTGGACATCTTCTCCCCCTTGCTAGCGGCATCCTTGACGAAAGTGTGATAATCCGTAAGGAATGCTCGTTCCTTCGTGAGGTCTTCATCGGTGTCCCGTTGCACGGTGGATGCCAAAATCACTTCGTCCGTCGATCGACCAAAACTCTTCAATAACCCCTCAATTCGCTCTTTTTTGTTCTTTGTTCTGACGCTAAGGTCTTGGTCATACTCTAAAAAAACACGAAAATTCGCATCTCCCCGAAACACGGCATGTGACGCCAGCCTGCGAAGGAAGACCTCATGCAAGGCAACGGTTCGCTTGAAGGTTGCCAAATATTCGGCTTCGAGTTCCGCTTTCATCTTCGCAAATTCGTCACGGGTTAAAGAACCTTCAGCTTCTCCAAGCCTGTAAAAATAAATAGAATAGTTAAATTTAAATTGTTCAATTCAGACAGCGTGCTTCACGAATATTTAAAAAAAATATTACGAAAGCTGCTCGATTTTCAATTAGTACCGGCGAAATTGGATGAGCTATTCAGTAACTTTCTCTGCAATGCACGATGTTTCCGACTCTACTTTGTATTAAATATATGCTTCTATACCTAAGTTAAGTTTCGTTTTGAGCTGTGTAAAACTGCTCAAGCATAGTTGGGGTTATTCCAAACCGATTAGTAGTGAGGTTGTTGATTCCGGAAATTTCTAAAATTTCGCACAGAGCAGTCGGGCGTTGCGGTGATCGCAGTCTAAATTTTAACATAGCTCTCGACAAGATCAAAATCGAACTAACTTAAATAGCTACCACATCTCCGGTTCTTAAAGAATTACAGAGTATTAAATGTATAGTATTACTAAAATTTTTGGAAGACCTTATCAAATTTTTCATCGCAACTCGAAAGGAATAATTTTCTCATCGCGAAAACTGAAGTTGAGATTTCTATAATTTTACGACCAATGAGCAGAAAGTTGCTTCAATTATGCTGATAAATAATGCGACAGAAATCTCACGCCATCTAAACCGAACTATTAAAAACCAGAACCACTTATTTTCAAAGATAAATAAAATTTGTTCTTACCTCTGCAATTTCTCTCGGGATGCATCGAAATCAGGCCGAGGTGGAGGAGGAGGGATCACATGTCCAGCATACGCTTCATTTTCTTCAAAGCGGTCGTGCAGCCACACGAACTCATCGTGCTCCCGCACGACAGAAAACTCGGGTTTAACGAATTCTGGTAGACTAGTTTTAGTGTGAACGGTGAATTTGACTTTGTCTTTTTCGCTAAGCGCATCAGATATGTCCACACTAATGGGACTCTCGCTCAGGTCCACCGTTTCTGAACGCGCAGGTTTTGATTCCTCGCTACCCCCACCTCCATTTGAGTCTGTGCTTTCTCCATTCATTATCAACTCGACGCGCAATTCACCTTCTCTCCACCAGGCACAGAGCTTCACACACAAAAAACTGATGAGTCTAAAGAAGAAAAAATCCAATACAAAATTCTAGAAACAAATTTCGTCCAGGAAATTGTCGAATGGTTTGTGCAGATTCCATGAAACCAACAAGCGATCATTCAATCAAGTAAATGACAACCGATATTGATGCAAAAACGGGTTCAACACTTAAAAAATCACAAAAGAGACACCTTCCCCATGATTCTATACAAATTCGCTACTTACTTGATGAAAGACTAGTGACGGTCACCTTTCCTAAACAAAATACAATCTCCACAAATGCAAACACAGTATCCTGGAATGAGCAAGAGATTCTTTCGCGATGCTCGATATTTCATTCAAGAATGAGTCAGAATTCTCGTACTGAAACTGTTCCATCAGTGTTCCCGAAGTATGCTTTGCGTACCAAGTTGCAGAATAGCCCGGTTTCTATCACGCCTGAAGAAAGAACGAAAAAACCCAATTTTCGTAAGGAATTACAGTGAATGGTAAACAAGGGATGCGAACCAGGTATCATTTTGAGGCGGATGCTCATTGAATCCCAGTCAAAATCATTTTCCATGGGGAATTTCCAATCGAGTAAGAAATTTCCATTGTCGGTTACGACGGGACCCTGTGAAATACTTTTTTCAGCATCTCCATGGAATGATAATCAAATCGAAAATGGAAACAAACCATTTTCTTGACAGCAAGCCTGAGAGCGGCTTCGCCTCCGAATTGTTCGACAATCCGCGTCTTCACTGGACCCCAACATATCGGCATTACTTCAATGGGGAGACCGTTCGTCCATTTCGTACCTAGCTTGTCGGAGCATTTGCTACAGAAAAAGAAAACGCTCAAAATGCTGAATATGAGACCAATGTCGGTTTCATTTTTGTTCTTACCTATAATCGGCGGCAACCACCATTTTCTTCGAGAAGTAAGCGACAATTTTCTCTTGCGTAAGACAGCCACCTCCTCCTTTAATGCAGTTCAACTTCTTGTCGCATTCATCTGCTCCATCCACGGTAACATCCAACTGCACATAAAAATGAAAGAATTCAGTCTAAGGTATTTCGGACGATTCAAAAAGATAATAATTCTTCCTTGTTCTGTACTATAGTTATAATAGATGACAAGGCATGGACCTCCTCCAATTTCCGTTTCATTTGTTATCCGTTGAAATTCTCTCGAAAAAACTCTCATTGCGGCGAGAAGAATAGAAAAATGTCAAAAGTAGCGAGCAATCCTCGCAGGACTAAAAAAATAGTAATAAAAACATCAAATACATAACCAGGAATAAGAGAAAAAAGTCTCACCATGGGCGTTTCATCCAACGTAGAGAGAACTAAACCGTTGTTCCTTATCAATTCCTGAGCCTGGAACGACGTCGGCACGCATTTCACGATCACATTCGCTTCTTTTGCTTTCTGACCTGCGGATAAAACAAGCATGAAGACTTCTGCGAAACATCTCGTAAGAACTCAAACCTAAATGCGCAGCAGCGAATACCACAGTTGTACCGCTTCCGATACCAACAGCCACTTCCTTCTGTAAGAAAGAAGTGGTTTGAGACATCAATCAAATTTTCAAGAAGGATTTCAGAACTCACTTGCGATGAGAACAGGGGAACAATTTCTCTGTCAACCGCTTCCTTAGCAGCAACCATTTTTGCAGGATCTGTCGAACCCATGTTGTACGACCGAAATCTACTCAGCAATTGACTCCGCAGATTATAAAGCACATTTACCATGCCCTGTTGGAGGAAAACAAAATTCATCGTAATTGCATGAACATTTTTTCAACAGGTAAATGTGAATGGGGCACGTGAAAAGACTTATATGTAACACAGCAACGCCCATTGCCAAGCTGATTTTCTTTTCCTTGTGAGAACAGTCAAAAAAAAAGGTTCCGAGAAAAATCTCAAAGAGTCAAAATGCAAAATGAGCGACTCTCACACTTCGAAAAAAAAAAAAACTTATACGACGGAAATAAAAAGGATAAAAAAATCAATCGCTCCAAGGGGCATGAAAACCTCTGCCACAAAACGTATCAAGTCACCCGTCGGGAATGTCGTACAACCACGGCGTGACGTTTCCGCAACCAACTCACATCACAACGGGAAATTCAATCATCAAGACACAAAACTGAGCCAAAACCTTGCAAACTGAATCGAAAACTGTGGTCTCAAACGGGAAAGACGCATTCGTCAAAACGGACTAGATCTGCAGCCAAAATATTCACATGATACGCTCATTGAAAAAATAACCGCGGAGCTTTGAGAAGTTACAATTTAGCAATATTTGCAAACCAATAGAAACCTAGCATAAAAGCGCAAATCACTATGATCGCATCGCTTCAATTTCACAGCATTCGACATGAGTTTCTTTTCAAGACATACAGAATTGAAAAGATTCCGGAACAGCGAAGGCACTCAGAATTTCAAGCGCAAAAACTTCTAACAAAATACGTCTCTAGCTTTAGGAGGCAGTTGGCTGCAATTGCGGGGAAGAAATCTTTACAGAAGAAGCACCTACGAATCGCAATTCGTAGGTATCCTAAAAAAATAATAGAATTCGTACAAATTTCGCGGATCAATGTTTTGGCAATTCGCGCTGAGGATTCGGAGAAACATAATTTCCAGGCGAGTAGAAAGACGACGCGTCGGATCGCAGATGTGGGAACATCGGCGGCGATGCGCCCGAGGAGTGCGCACCGTTTGTGAAAGCTGATTTGAAAACACTGCCGACGTCAAAAATATCCCATTGCCTTTGACCGAAAAGAGACTGATGATGATGAAACTGCCGGTAATTCATGGCCTGACTCCACATCATCGACGATGCCATGGAGGAATGTGCCAATGCATTCATGGTAGGCGAGAGCATCGGCGGAGGAATCATAGCACGAGGAGTTGGGAACGGCGGAGTCAGCGGTGGAATTGGAGATGATGGATAGTTGTAGGCTGGGCTTGAAAAACTCGAGTTCAAGCGAAGCGGTGGAGAAGGAGCAACTGGTGAACCGAGACCGGCGTGAAAATGTTGGTAATACTGGGCCCACGACCCCGCGAGCGGAGAAGACCACGGATACACATCCGGCGTTCTCACTTCACTACTTCTCAGTTCTTCTTGTTCACCGACGCCATTTATGAGAGCAGGAGTTAGACATCGCTTACGCATGCGAACCTCAACCTTTTCCGACGGTGGGGGCTCAGGAGTCCGAGCAACTTCCATCAATGGCGAAAATGAGCTCAACGGCAAATTATTTTCAAGTTTTGGCACACGAAACTCCGGCTCTTCACTTTTACGCCGCTTCGCTTTTAAAGGTTCACTTTCAGAAAGACTATCACAGGATGGAACAGATTCTGGAGGTTCCAGGGAAGTTGTGCCCTCAACGTTTTCTTTCGTGTCGTCATCGCTGGACTTCAAATGGTTGACGGGAACTGATTCTGCCGGATTATCACAGATCGGTAGAGCGGGTGAAGCGGATCGAACGGGGGAAGAGCACAGGACTTCGGAAGTCAATCTGATTTTCCTCCTCGAAAGGCTTCTTTTCTTCCGCAATTTTTTTGCTTCTCCATTCATTAGGCGAAAATTTTCTTCATCCTTCCGAACTGCAACGATTCTGTAAGAAAGGTGCATCGGCTTGCTTCGATTCCATGGGTAGGTGCATCCGATATCCAGTAATGTATACGGATCTGGAAGCTGGGCGTCTTGCCAAAATATTTCCAAGCGTCCGTGTTTCAGTAACTCAGGACCGAGTTTATTACGTAGTAGATGCTTCAGATGACCGATTGTGACCATTGCCGGACAATAGAAAAATCTCTTCGGACCTACGCACTTCAGCTGATCTATGAGGCGTGACTTGCTCCCAACAATTGCAGAAGAATGACGCGGGGACAGTGCCACATTGATCATATCTTTCGAACTGCATATGACATATCGATGCCCGATCATTCTACCATTCTCTTCTAAATCAGCGGGTTCCGACTCCGGATGCTTCGAATAAAATTCGCGCCTTCGACGCATTTCATCTAGAAGAAACACGATCGATCAATACCTTCTTGCCAGTTAGAATCGCTACGCACTCACCTTCGAATAAACCCGGAACCAGCTTGAACACTATGTCCTGCAGGGTTTTGTCGGGCCTTATATTTAAGAGTGGCTTTGTTTTGTGAATCTGAACGTCACATATTGGGCAATACTTGCTCGTTTCCAAGTAGCGTACGATGCACGATCTACAAACTGCAGCACACGATTATGAAACAATCATTTAGTGATTATTCAGAAAATCAGCAATACTTACACGAATGCAGGCATTCCACAATCGTTGTTGCATCAATGAAGTATCCACCACAAAGGGGGCAAATAATTTGAGGATGCAGGTCGCGCACCTTCATAATGGTCATGGAGCTCATCACACTTCGAGCTCACTCACTCAAGTTCAGTTCAGAATATGCATTACGATATCAAGCAATGCGCGAGAGGCGGATGCCCTCAAAAATAAGTATCCGTAAGCTGCCAACTACGCAACTCAAGGCATCTACATCTCCAAAATAAATAAAAATTCACCTGAAGATTTAAAAAATACAGTAATATGCCGCATGAGTTCAGAAAATCCCAAAATCCGGAAACATCAACCCACGAAACGAAAACCGCCAATTTCAAATCCGGAAACTCTCCACGAGACATTCAAAATAACTTGATCACTCCACAAATAACTACTGTATTTCGGACTGAGGAATATAGAAAAATCCAGCTTCAAGTTCCTCACTTCGGAATTGAAGGGTACGAAGCGGATGATCGATCACTTCACGTGGGGCAAGCACATAAATTACAGTATATAAAGCACACTTGCACCTCCGACGCCTTTTACGAGTCACGACCCATGTGCGCCTAGCGATTCAGGAGTTGGGACATCATCCGCCGCAAGTCGACATAACAATGGCGGCGGCCTTTTTCGTACATCTACACTGTCACAGAGCAGTCCCTTCTTCGCATGTCAACTTTAATATTGTTCTAATTTCATGAACTTTGAGATCAGTCATTTCTAGATAAATTCGTGGTGTCTGCGGAATTCCAGGATATTTTCAATGTTTATACTTCCCGTTATATTATTATAAATTTTGTATGCTTTTCCATTTTAATATATCATTTTATAGCATTTTTTCCAAAATTCACCGTGCCGGATGACATATCTTTTGCATATCTGGAATTTTTCAGAAATCTGATACTGTACTGCTACAGTATACAGTAGTATACAGTAACTGTAATTGGATCATTTATTTTTTCCTCACACTATTCAGTATTTATGCATGTCGGGATATACAGTACTGTATACGGTTGTAAAATTGGGAACTTTGGCGGTCAGATGAAGGTGGGAACTATAGGGGCGCAGAATACAGTACAGTACAGTACTTTATAGTTGAAATGATGTTGGTGTAACGATCATCATCCATTATCAACCGCCATCATTCAGTACATAACTACGTTCGGCTATACGAGATCAGGGAGACATTTTTTGCGGCGATAGCACACAAATGAACCGAAAAAATATTTTTAGTCTGTTAATATAATTGTATCAGAATGGCCTGAATCGAGATGAAGAGACTTTCCAGCACAATAATGAAATGCAATGATTCAGGGGTGCCCAAGATACGGCCCGCAGGCCAGATCTGGCCTGCGGAGCACTTCTGTCTGGCCCGTGAAAGTCACCCACCAGCAAAAAATAGAAATAAGATAGAAAGCAAGTCAATTTTTAGAATACAACAGACCAATCAGCCTCCTGAATAAAAATTTATAGAAATTCTGCAAAAATCACATATATATTTTCTTCGTGTTTATTGCTACTACAGTACAGTATGCAAAATATCATCACAATAAAAACAATACCTGAAATTTCTGATTTATCATATTTCCAAGTTCTTAATTTCACTTGATCATATAAAGATGAAAAAATTTTGCAAATAAGCTTTTGTCAACTTGTAATATGATTCTATATACATGCTATTCAAAATTAAAAAGGTCAGATAGCTTTTTGAAGTCTGGCTACAATCTGAATGGTGTTCAAGTGATGCATTGATTGTCTTTAAAACCCCCATTCTGGAGCAGTTTTCTGCACAGCTCAAGATATAATATTTTCAGGAGGTGAAACCAACATTCATATATAATTTTAAAATTATTTTTGTCTTGATGAGCTGGTGAATTCTGATTTTTAATCTCAGAAAATGACAAAGAATGGACTGAAATGTTTGATATTACCTTTGTGTGCTGCTCTTATCTACCACTCCCAAATATGCAGGGATGAAAAAAAGTTGATATTGAGCATCCCACAGAATAATGTCTGCAGAATAATGTCCAAGATTTAACATTCTCTTTGTGAGTCTCAATACCAAACTCTCAACTAGCAGTGCAATTCTGTAATACATTTGCTTTATTGGTGAGGGTGCGTTTGAAAATAGGAGATCTAAACTAATCGGTTCCTGCTGCTCATTAATTTAAAATGTCTATAGCAGAGAAATCATCCAATTGAGCACTTTTCCTTTGAGCATAATTTCTCAAGTTGAAAGAAAAAAATTTGAAGATTTTTATATAAAGTTGTTCATCAAATATGGGTGTTTGTTTTCCCCTTTTCATATCAAGTTTATACCATCAGTTGAAACATGTTAGCATAAGGCAGGGGGAATCCAACCTCAATTTGACATCTTCAGGCTAACTTGCATTGAAAAAAGCAGAATGTGTACATTTTTCTGAACCCTTTACCGATAAACAATTGAATAATAAGCCATACTTTTTTTCCTGTGGCCCCCAAAGACTGTCCTCCCAGTCATGTGGCCCACCTCAGTTCTGAGCTAATAGGCACCACTAATTAGTAAATGCTGTATACCCTTTCATGCTGTAGCTGATATGGTGCCAAGAAGACTCCTCTATTCATTGGACGGCTGATTGCCGGATTCAATTTAAATACTGTACACTTGTCATGAAGTTTCCACAAATTAATCATGTCAAAGATTTTCCCAAGAAAAGTGGGGATGAATTGTTATGTTCATGTACATAACCTTAATATATAGGCGTCATTTATTTATTTAAGGAAGGGTGCATGCTGATAGCGTGATCATCGTCATGCATAGAGAACACGCGGAATCTTGATACATCGTTTTATTTCTGTCTCTTACACTACAGCACAAAATAACACAAAATGCAAGTCCAGGTCGAAGGTTGCTGAGTGCTCTCCCTCATCGTTGAATCAGTATCTTTTCTGCTCGACAAAGTACATCTCTTCCATGAAAGGACACCTTGCTGACGTATTTTCAAGCGTCCGGAAGAGATCAAAAACACGTACACCAGGAAGTTCTTAAACTTCACGTATCCGGAAAAAAGCGAACGAGTATGTCTCACACGAATTAAAAACAAAACTTATACTGCCATCGAAAAAAATTTGCGAACAGTGACGATCGAGAAAGCGCGGTATTGCCAGCAACTCAGATTTCTGCTTTTTCGCATATATCCCACCGGAAAATAGAGAAAAGATGGACGTCGAACGTTTTTCTTTTTCTTCATAAACGCTAATAAAAAGGAGGATTTGATCATTGACTAGGCCCATCCCCTCTTCCATCTCTCTCATACAATCCAATGAGTCGCACATTATTGCCTCACATATACGGGTTTTTCACCAAAAAGAGGAAAAATCACCGAAAAGAGGGAAAAAGGAACACTTGTAATGTGTGTGACGTGCGTGTGTGTCTCGTCGTCGCAGCAGAGCCGAAAAAATAAAATAGATGATGACGACAAACGAATCAAAACACGCGCAAACGACGATTCCCCTTCACACACGGCGCGAATGGAGAGACCACAAGGAAGTACCATACAGAGATCGAGAATTCTTCATAAATTTTTCCTTTTTGTTTTAGTCACAGCAGAGCTATATACCGTGTTTATGCAATTATAGGCCGCAATCTGATTTTTATTTGATAATGGGAAATGATTTTGGGGGCAAAAAATTGGTATGGACATGATGACAAAGAAGAATCGTGAATTTTTGAGGGGAAATGCGAGAGATAATACAGAAAGAAGCGTAAATTGATTTTCGTCCATCAAATTTCGTGCAATCTTTAAATAACGGGCTAAAGAATAAATTCCATACAATACAGACTTACAGTAACGTTACTTACAAAACAGTAACGTTAGAATAAAGTCGCCTAGAAAAAAAAACTCGGTGTTTCCTCAACGACAGAATTTTGTTGGTGCTTATCCGCATTTCCCCCCATGCCTTGTTTGAGCTCTTCGCTTGATCTTCAGTGTAACAAATGGCGTCGGCCGATTGCGAGAAACTTCGTCATATAGACAGTTAACACATGCTTGCATGCAAGTGATGATAAATCAAGCTCGTGATGGGTTCTAACTGAAGTTGCAGCGGATGCTAAGTGTTGAAATTTGACTGAATCCTTGTCATTTGGCGGCGCTTAGCGAAGGGAATGTGACTTATAATCACATAAACACGGTAAGTCGGCTTCGCGAAGCCGCGATTTGAAAAAGAAGCGCCTCCAAAACGTCTTCCTCCCGGCTCATCATCATACGATTCTCCCGGCAATTGAACAACACCGGCAAACATTTACAGCACAAAAGTTCGAGAACCGATTCCACAAAAAAAGTCGATTTACGGAGCTGAGGATTCAAAAAAAAAAAATGTAGCTCCGTGAACCGTTTTTTAGCACCCAGCGAGTAACCAGCAGCAAATAGCAGCAAGACACAATCAAGAGACGATTATTTCTTTCTTTCTCTGCGGAAGGTCCGATATCATCAATAATCCGAAAGAACAAACAAGCAACACTCGCCAAAAAAACACCGTGGACGCGATATAACGCGCATAAAAACGTCGATACTTTTGAGTTTTCCCCCCCTCTTTCACCGAATTTTTTTGAACACGAGAAAAGAAAGGGGAGCAGAACAGCCAGTTCGTCGAGCTACCATACCAGTGCGAATCAAGATATCTCATCAAATGATTTCCCCCAATTCGGGGGTTTTACACTTGAAAATTGGGGGTATGCAAGAGGAAAAAACAGCCACGTCTGCATGAATGAGGAAGAATGGTTTTTACAAGAATAAAGCTGGAAAGTTTCTTTTTTTTCTGCCCCGCGACAGCGAGAAGAAGAAATAAAAAGGTCACAACTCAAAAACCACAGTCGGATTGAAGCTCCTCGAACCCATTTTAAAGAGCCGAGAACGGACGACACTCGACCAAGATTTCCTTTTAGCACTTCATCCCTCCCCACTTTCGAATACGCAGATTTCACATAAAACCTTCCAACATATTGAGAATTTTTTCTTCTTGACCCTCTCAGAGAAACCGTCGATAGAAAAAGCTTTTGAGAAACTTGGGATTTATACATACCTCGTAACGTCACTGCTCCGAATAAGACACATAGCGAAAAACTTGAAGAAAGTCTATATAGTTAATATAAACATGCCAGCTTTAATCCTTTCAGCCGCGTTTCCAAAAAAAGATGACCTTATTCATAATTATTCTGATTTGTATTTCAGAATAAGGTATTCTAACATATTAATTAGAAAATCTTTCATCCGAATCGTTCATCAGGCATGGAATAATATGCTGTATAGACTCCCGCCTAATTTCATGCGGTATATATCCAAGCTTCATCCACAACAAGAAAATAGTTTCGGGAATTTCAAGGCCTTCACGCAAAACATTTTTCGTAATACGAGAGCTTTTGACGGATATTGTGGATTTTACCATAGTTCTCAAGTAATTCGAGGTTCTGAAATTCCAGTTTGAGCCTAAATTCAGCAATAAAATGTTCATTGTTTTTAATTTCTCAGCTTTATTGAAGACTGGGACACAAACCCCTCTGTTAATCCCATGAATGTAAAACATTTCGGGAACTAAGCTTTACACTTGATTTCTTGGAGAATAAATCGAAGTCTGATTTATATAAACACGAAAAACCAGCAGTAGCTCCTCGGCAATTTCCATTTTAAATACGTGCATTCAGGATATGAAAAAATCGTGTTAAATCAAATAATAATGCATAATTTTACCTATAAAATTGTCAGACAACGTTATTGTATTTTTTTTGAGGAAACACGATTCACCGAAGTGATGAGAATGGATTCGCGAGAAGGCATGACACGTTTTTAGTAACGTACATCCCTTGAAGCAAAACGAATTAATGACGTGTCACGGTGTCAAGTCCACTAAAATCGGCAAGATTAAGAATGGAAATTATTCAATAAGACGAAATCGCGATGAATAGCATTTTCGGAAATGGCTATATAGGATATTAAATATTCTGTGGCATTAATTATCAAAAAATCAGTTTCCAGTCAATGTTTCCTTGTTTTTGGTTAAAGTAATAAAACCCAGGGGGAATGATAAACCTTCCCATGTCAACACGCTATCAGAAACGTTTGGGAATGAAAAAAACAAAAAAAACAAACAAGCAGTACAGTATATAGCGTGCGAGAGCAAATTTTGTACTTGAAGGTAACCCAACATTCCGGCGCCTGGAGGGACAAGTGGTGCATCGAGATTTTTCTTGTTTTTCAACGACTCTATATATATTTGCATTTATAAAAAACCCTCTCTTTAAGGAAAAGGGATTTTGAAATGGCACTGCAGCCACCGCCTTCTCAAAAAAATAAAATAAATCCTCCAATTCCGGCGGACGGGGGAAAAGGTAAAAATTCGACCGGAACACCACCAGAATCCAAGACTAGCTCAAACGAATCCCCGCGTGATTGAAAGTGGATATAAAAAAAAATTGCGAAGAAATACTTTCCCGCGATAAACAAAACAAAGTTGGGTTACTCCTTTACGATCACTAATCCTGACTAGTAACAACATATAAGAGGAATATCAGCAGCAGATGATCTGGGGGGGGGGGGGGGGGCATATTCTTTTTGTGAATAAGAAAAGCCTCGGATATGGGGCTAACAGAAGTTGACACAGTATATATTACCAAGGGAAGAAAAAAAAAAAAAAAAGAAAAGCTTGCTTGATTGATTGATTGTTTCACGATAAAGACAAAAAGTGTTTCTTTCTCATCTCTCCCTTTCTTTTGTTTTTTTTTTTTCTTTCGTTTCTTTACACATGCTCTCCGCGTAAGTTCTCGGAGTCGATGCTCGATATATAATATTTTACACGCCCGATTTCCGGTTCCAATGCAACAAAATCAGCTCGAGTGAATTTACAACAGGAGAAGGAGAAAAAAAAGGAAGGAAGGAAATCCGCGAATGGCCGCCTATCACAGATGGGCATACATTATCTCCGATCGCGGAATAGAAGGAAGTCCTTGACGCCGGTCGGCAGTGCCATCGTCTGCACTCCTGCTTCCACGTCGTTGTCGTTCTTGTGGATCTCTTGTCGGATCACGTATCTGCATAAATCCGTCAAAGGCAATGCGTTCGCTGCGGACAAACAATTTATACTGTTCAGAAAAAAAGAACTTCATCTATCAAAAGATCAAGTCTCAAATCAGAAGAGTGTCTCTTAAATTCGGTAGAGTTAATCGCTGAAAGTCAGAAGAATAAGTCAATGGAAATTAGAAGAGCAAATATCTTGAAGCCATAACTCCCAGAGGAGTAATTCTCCTATAGTCAAAAGAGTAATTCTTTTGAAGTCAGAAGAGTAACTTTCTCAAATTCAGTAGAGTAAATTTCTGAAAATCAGGAGAGTTTATTAGAGCCAGAAGAGCAATCAAGATGAGGAAAGCAAGTCTCTGGAAGTCAGGAGATCAAGTCTAAAAATTAGAAGAGTAAATCTCTGGAAGTTTGAGAAACACGTCTATTAAAGTCAGAAGAGTAAGTCACCAAAAGTCAGGAGAGGGAGACTCGATAAAAATTAAAAATTAAGTCTATAGAATTCAGAAGAGTAAGTATGTAAAATTCAGAAGAGCAAGTCTGTAAAAATCAGAAGAGCAAGTCTATAAAAATTAGAAAATTAAATCTTCGGAAGACATGAATCCCAAGCCTAACTGAGCAAGTTTACCAAAAGAGACACATATCAAAACAAAAATATATTTCAAGTTAGCACAGAGTTTTTGCATGATTGGCTCACTTCGTTTTTTGTCTAAGAAAATTCAAGTTATGCTTAGCTCGGTATTAAATTGTCGGAGTAGTTATAATTAGGCAAACTTGAGGTAGTTCAAGTTAGATTCGGCAGTTAAGTTAATATTCAAGATTTTTTCACATTTCTCAGGTTGAGTTACGATATGAAAAATAACGTTTCTCATACTCGGAATAGTCCCTCAAGAATTAACATGATGAGCATCATGCAAATATGATGATTAAACGTTACAGGACACGTGCATCAGTTTCAACGTTCTGAATTTTAGAAGGGCACATACATTTTAGCATTTTTAGCACATAAGAAAGAGCGCTGCGTTCAGCACAAATAATTTTCAAAATTATTTCCAGATAGGTTCATTATTTTTATTTTTGCCAAGTTCATATATCGAAGTAAGCCGAGCAGAAGCGTGTCCACCACAGCAAATAAAGTATTTGGAATAGAGTGCAGTATATGCTCAATTACAACTTTAAAAGAAAAGCAAAAATTGAAAACTCACCGCTCAAGCTCCCCAGATATTTCATGGAGATTTCACTGTGTCCCCAGACAGCGGACACGATAGGAAACAAAGTTTTACCCCGCAATCCCCGAAATGCAATGCCCAAGTACTGGCCGTCGACGACGAAGCTCAACGTGCCGTCATCCATGTCCAACACAACTAAAAAAAAATAAAATAAATTTAGAATTTAAAATACAGCTTGGGCAGAAAATAAAAGAAATAAACGCAAAAAATATTCCGTAATGCCCAGCTAAAATCTGGCTTTCCACAGAAAAACCGGAATGGCGATGCGGAAGGATTAAAAGGAAAACCCCACAAAACCAGCGACACTTGACAAAATTTATTAAACCCTCGTTCGTTTTCAGAAATACATGTACACGTACTGTGGTAAAATACAGTACTGAGAATTCTCAAGGATACAGTGACCTTCAAGTTCTGAAATATGAAGAAATTCTTAAAAACCTGGATAAAAACTGAAATCTCCTCGAAGCCCCGAGCAAAAAAAAAAGACGAATACCGTACATATACAGCACATTAGACCCCGCATGCCAGCGCTAAAATCTCACAGGTTCCTTGTAAGATTTGGAGAAATAAATTTCCGTTCATCGAATGAGGTACTGTATATCCGGTCATAATGAGAACTAACTTCCTGCAACTATTTATTCAATCTTTTAATTTTTCCAGCCTTCTTCATTTAACTTTTTGCGAAGAGATTGTCATAACGATATCAATTTCATGTGTCTCAGATAAATGATAACGAATTAATGATATCGAACGATACCCAAGAAGCAAATACAGTATTGATACAAAATAACCGAGAAATATAACATGGTAGGTTGGCCCGAGGATGGCTTCAAAAAAGCATCATCGAAGAATCAATTTATTGAAAAAAAATAGTGCAATTGAAATCTAAACATGGTTTTGGAATATTAAACACGTGTTCTCCATATTTTTGAGCAGTAGCAGATAGGACTTGAATACATTTTCATCGAGGTTCTTAAGATTTAAAAAAAAAATCGAACACAACATTATTACACCCGACTAAGCAGTCACATAATAAATGTATACTATTCGATTATAACGAATTTTTCGGATCTTGAAAAACACAATGCTGTAAAATCCAGTTTTCCGATCATTGTGTTCTTTTTAACAAGGACAAATTCGGATGCGGTACAATCAAACATCTCATCAAGTTTTTTAAATGTTGGATTGTACAGCATCTGAATTTTCCCCACTTTAGTTACATATTTTCGCATTTAAACCTTACTTTATCGTTCAGAATTCTCAGTTATACAGTACAAAATAGTGTATCACCACAGTATTTCTACAAACAAACTCAAGTTTAGTAATTCTTGGCAAAGCTCAGCTGGTTTCGTGGGGGCTTTCCTTCTAATCCTTCCGCGTCGTAATTCGTTCTACAGTACAGTACTGTAATTCCGTACCTCTTCCGTGGAACCAGATCTTCGTCGGGATTTACAAAATTGTTGCAGTATATTATTTGACGTTTTAAGGTTTCGTGAGATATTTTTTTAATGAGGATGACAGAGAGATGAATTCAAATGGGATGATTTAAATATTGTGATGAGATGATTCAGGTGCAGACACATTTCAGCTCTTTTCTTTATTAATCCAATAAAGAAGCACAAAATTTAAACCAACAATTACTTCCTTCATATTATAAAGTTACTTGCCGTCCTCGGTTCGCAGTTTTTTTAATTTTCACCAGCCCTCCCTTCCTTCCTGCTCCTTACCTCCCTCTCACAGAGCCCCAGAGACCTGCAGGAGGGTCCCATTTCCCGTTTTTCAAAGTTTGAAAATTTGGGAAAAATCGAATTTTTGACCAAATTAACTTTTCAAAACTTTATAAAAAGCGCCATGATGTTTTCTAAATTTTCCTTTTTTAAATTTTGAAAAAGCTTCAAAATTGGCCAAGTTACAATGAAAATCCCAAAACATTTTTCAAAATCGTGGATAATTTGAGAAAAAACACTTTTACATTTTTAATTTTAACTTTCTCAGTTTTCAACCTTTCACTATGAAAAAAATACGTAAATTTGCAAAACATCTATGCACAAACTCTCCTAAAAAATCATTTAAATTGAGTAGAAAACACAAAAGTTATGATGAGCTGAAGTGAAAAACAGGAGGTCTCTGGAAAAAATCCATTTTCTATTTTTGAAAGTTTATGAATTTGTAAAACACCAATCATTGTGCAAAATCTGTAATTTAAATGTTTAATGAGTGCACCATGATGGTTTCAACATTTTATTTTGAGGTCTCTGGAAAAAATCCGTTTTCTATTTTTGAAAGTTTATGAATTTGTAAAACACCAATCATTGTGCAAAATCTGTAATTTAAATGTTTAATGAGTGCACCATGATGGTTTCAACATTTTATTTTTTGAAACTTTGAAAAATATGAAAAACTGACCAAGTTAAAGTCAAAAATGTGAAACATTTTTGAAATTGGCCAGAAATGTAGGACAAAAGATTTCATTGTTTGAATTTTTATGATTGGATTTTCAACATTTGTGAATGAAAAAATTACTAAGTTTGTAAAACATCATTGTGCAGACAACCTCAATTGAAATTTTGAAATTGAGTAAATATTCAAGAAATCAGAATGAGCTAAAGTGAAAATCTCAAATTATCCATCCTGATTTTCTTCCATTTTGTCAACTTTGAAATTTTGCCAAAATTTGAATTTTCAACCAATCTCCAAATTTGTAACAGTCTTGAATAAATAAAATCCCCCTGCTCATGTGCCAGTTGTGGCCCACCGGGCCACAACTGGCGCATTGAGCACAATTACAAAATTACCGTTGGTCCTTGAACAAGTAACCAGCTTTAGTACCATTCATTTTTTAAAACTTAATGCACAGAGATGTGACTGGGCCACACAACTGGGCATGCTCTCTTCCAGATCAAAATTTTAACATGGAAAATCTGTCCAATGCCCAGGTGTGGCTGGGCACCCTCAGCTTGTCTTAAATAAAGCTTTGATATTTCTCTAAATATACATAGGACTTCATGAAGTACTCGCTGACACGTAATTCATCAATCATTTATTTTTGACAACCCCGGAATTCAAAAAGTGTTCCGATGATCTTGAATCGGGGGTTTTTGTTTCGCATGAATTGATGTACAAAAAAAAAAACACGCGACAAAATCTTTTTTTTTTATATAGGGTGACCTCCGGTTGAGATATGGCACAAATACTCATGTGAAGACGAGAAGTGGCAGAAAGACACACACCAGGATGGAAAACTGCTGCTCTCCTCGAGCTGGAATGCAACGCCAAGTCCTTCAAGTCCGCAAAAGCCAGATACTTCACCCATGTATTCTTGGAGGCCAGAGCCTGGTGCAGTTTCAACGCAGAACTGTTTTCGACTCCAATCGGAAATTCTTGCGGCTTTAGAAAGAAAAGCGAAACAGACGAGCATAAGGATTTCGACACACTCAGAAAAGTGTTCTGTATTCCGAAAAATATTGCTCAGGGGGTCAATAAAGATTTTACTTCTATAGCTCAAATGCCTTACGCCAGTAAAAAACACGGTCCACACGTTGAAAACCGCAAATCGAAACCACGCGAACCCAATAGCCAGAACCCAGGTTCTCAACCAGGACCTCGGGTTCCCCAGAAGATCCACAGCTGATGCCAGGGCTGCCCCGGTTCCATCGCGCCTCCAAGTCGTCAGTCCCACTGTAGAAATTTTAGTAAAATCTCATGAAAACAAAATGTCAGTACTGTATAACAAACTTCTTTTCGAGTCCCAGCAGAAATCCTATACGGTACATATTATTGAAATCTCGTTACAACAAACTCTCCAATTCCAGTACAACACACTTTTCTGTGGAACATGAGATTTTCCCAATGAAGGCATCAGGCGCAGTCTCAAATTCCCGATTTAAAAATGTGGCTGTGACTGGTTCTTGGGTCACAAATGGAAGGTGGAATCAAGGAACAAAAATTCTTAAAAATTCACCAGCACATCCTCTCTTTCAAAAATTGTTCTTAGGATAAAAGATATGAAGGAAGGAGGGGGGGGGGGTGGATGAAAAATTAAACTTTTCAAGCTACTTTGGAACATCTGCCTTTACAAATCTGTGCAGGAATTGCTGAGAAAAACTTGAAAGTCCACAAAAAGTGATTGAGTTTAACTGTTTTTCAGAGTAAATGTTTGCTATTAACATTTGCATTTTTGAAGATCATAATTTTTCAACACTGAAAAACTTCTAAAAAAGGCCACAAAAGGAAGATGTTAAAAACATGCAGGTTTAATCAAGAAAAATCTTCGCATTAGTCAATAATTTTGAAAATCTCGTTATAACAAATAATTTCTCATAGCAAACTTTCTGAAGGCCCCAAGAGTTTGCTGTAACGAGATTTTACTGTAACAAAGGACACACAATATTTGTGACATCTCAATTGGACCAACCAACAAAAAAAAGGAATTCCTAGATAGAAAACTCACCACCAAGACACACACAGAGTGCAAAGGCCAAAACGGAGCTCGTTGCTCGCCCTACAGCATTTCGCCAGCGAAAACCTGACACAAACATGCCCAAACGCGAAAAAATCCTCGCTGACCGCCTGTAATTTTCTTTGTGGCCCTTGGAAAACTGGCCCGACTCAAGCACCCAGTCTGGCCCGAACCACGTTTGCCAAGTCAACTTCAATGCCTCCAAAAGCAAGAACATCGTCATGAACACAGTCGATTCCGGGTTCCGCAAAAAACTGCAACCGTAACAAGAACAGTTTCACCCCCATATAATTCAAAAGGAACGCTCTTAATTTCGAAAATTTACACGTCAAAAATATTTCCTACCTGAAGTTCAAATCCCACATCAGAGACGAGGCCACGAAGAACACCGTCGATGCTGAAATCACTTCTGCAAACGAACTCGACGTCTCCTTTTTCCATCTCGCTTTCAACGCTTTTGCGAGAGATTCGTTCGCCTCCACATTCACACCAACTGCAGAAATGATTTGATTTACACCAAATCCATACCCGGAACACAACAAATTAACACTACTTCAATTCATCTATTTTCAAAGTCACCGCATTTACTTGAGTACCACAAGCCCTCAAGTAAAACAGGCGCCAGGGGTTTTTCAGTCGAATTTTTTTTAAAACAATTTTAGCTCCACGACGCGCACGCTTAAAATCAAAAGATCACCCAAATTTGAATTTGGACACGAATTGAACCTGAAGTCAACTAATTTTCCATTGTCTCCATAACAATGAGTTTTTCTGTTGAACTTATAAATAATAAACGCATGAATTTCTAGTACTTTTCAAAAAAACAAAATTCTGTGCATAAATGATGACGAGCACCCCAACTTTTTTCCAGTCTAATTTGAGAAAAAAAAAGAAAGGTGCACATGGTACTTGAGTAAATGCAGTAATAATCCGCAGATTCGTTGATCTGTATCATCAATGTCAAGTTCATTCTTCGCCAAAACTCGTGGATTTGAAAGAAGCCCAACTTTGTTTCGCACTCACTTTGACACGACGCCATGAAGAAGCCAGCAAGCAGCGCAACCGCCAAAGTGAAGCATATCACAGAGACATAAAAAGCAGGGGAGACCAATTCGGCAAACAAGAGTGCAAACCACGACGATGATCCCGAAAATGGCGCCACTAGGAGACGAGTCGTCACAGAGATTGCATAGGCAATTATGCTCACAGATGTCGCAGCAATTAGGACTGTGCCCGCAAACCGTCTAACTTTCATCTGGAAAAATCAAGTGCAAGAGTTGATGAGAATCCGAAAGAACCTTGGATCTTTTAGCCCAATTGTTTCCAGATATTTCGAAAAATCGTTTAAAGCAAAAATTTGTTCGGTTCCATGTGAATTTTTAAGCAAAGAAGGCCTTTCATTTCTCACAAAATTTGAAGAAATGTAGGGAATTTCCGCCTTCAGGCGACGCACCTCATTAACGAATTCCTCGACGGACGCTTCTTCGGGACGATCAAGGCGATCAACGCCATCAGGATAATTGTACATGGTCTACGCACTATCAATCTGAAGGACAAAAACGGCACATTTCATAAGCAACCCCAAGAATTCATGCTTGCAAGTAAAAGATAGCAGAAGCTTTCACAAAAACTCTTTCTTTTTCATCACATTCACAAAGAAGGAACAGAAACTTCCGCGATCGAGAGCAGATTCGAACCAGAGATCGCAAAATTTGATCCAATTCCACGAGCACAGTTAGTACCAAAGCCTCAAGAGATCTCTGGCTGAAAAAAAATTGTGTTTCCAATACAATCACGCATTCTGATTTTCCTTTCGACACGTTACTCAATGAAAACTAAGAAACCTAAATAGCAACAAATATTCGAAACTGAAAGACGCTCAATAATTAGCAAAGATGTCCTTCCATCTACCAAGAGTTTTCTGCTTTCCCTTGCACCATCACCTGCGAGCCTTTTTGGCAGACGATTTTTTCGCTCTCGACGACGAAGATGATTTTGACTTTTGAGAATCTTCTTTGGAGCTCTCCGATTGCTTTTCTCGGGAACTTTCTGCAGCAGCCTCCGTTTTCACAGACTTGACAAACTTCTTGTCCTGA
This sequence comes from Notodromas monacha, assembly GCA_905338405.1. Classification (NCBI taxonomy): domain Eukaryota; kingdom Metazoa; phylum Arthropoda; class Ostracoda; order Podocopida; family Cyprididae; genus Notodromas; species Notodromas monacha. The sequence goes on along the minus strand of CAJPEX010000207.1, from coordinate 30,308 downwards.
CTATCATCCACAGCTGAACCATTGCCTTGGAATTCATTTTCACTCGGTTGCTCAACTCCAGCTGTCAAAATCATGGAATGTCGGCAGAGAAATAAGAGGAAAAAAAACTGACGGAAACAGCGACAAATGTGAAAAAAAAACATACGAATAAATCAGGAGAACGCGACCGAACCTAGCTTCTGAATAAAATAACGGCATCACGTTTTTCCTCGGCCCCTGATTCTTGTGCATCAAGTTCATCCTAGTCTGAGCTGCCACAGAATGTGTCACTGCTTCAACAACAGCAAACAGACTTGGGGGGTTGAATATTTCATCAATAGTTTCATAGGTGTCGCATCAATTTTGGCGGTTCTTCAGCTCAGCGAAGTTAATAGACTCACTAGTTACATGTTTTCACTTACAGTTGGTAGCTAATATTGTAATTCAAACCTACCCGCGTGATACATTTTTTTAAAGCCCCTGTCTGAATGTCTGAATTTTCATAGAAAAAACGCATTGAAAACCTCCTTAAAAAGACTTACCCCCTTCAACCGTTATATCTCAAATTTTTCTAGAGGTCTTCAGAAAATACAGTACTTCTCACACATCTAGTTCATATTCACCTTTGCTCTCGGGATCCATCAACCCATTGACAGCCTGTAAAAAAAAAAAGTCACACGCATAACCATGGCCATCTCAAGATCAAAATGAAAAGGACACCTTACAGCTGCAGCAGTAATGGAGGACCGGGAGAAAAGTCTCTCATTCTCTTTGAATTTCCGATTCTTTTTGTCAGCCTTGGACGGATTCTTTTGGGGACCGGTCAGATATCGATCCCAGCCCCTGATAATGTTGCCAAAATTCTGAGTATCCTCCAGGTAACTCCCTTCGAAAGCGTAGATTTGTCGCTCCAAATTTTCCAAGTTCAACTATCAATACCAATACGAAAAAGCGGCGAACTCGAGATTGTGACTGGAAACTGCTTCGTTGATTTTTCAATTTTACATTCGAAACCGCAATGCCATAAAAATGCTCACCGAAATCTCATTCCTACGTTTCACCAACTCCAGCAAATCAGCCCTCAAATTCTGCATTTCCCCCGCACTTTGTTTAGGTCCTCCCTTACTCCCCATGTCAAGCAACCTCAAACAATAAATTAATAACCATTCAGTCTGTCAAAGAAACTGAGGTACTTGTACACGAGAGGTGACCCTACAGTACTTCGGCTAAAAACATGGGCTGCATCAAGGATTCACACTTAGGATTAGCCTGCATTTACACGAATAAATGAAGCCCTTGACTTGGGGAACCTCGTCAGTCCTCCGAAGTTCAAACCGAAGTTTGTATACCCTATATAATCCACCACACATGGTGGAATATGATCAAGCCAAATTATCGACCAAGGTGAGGAATTATGGAATACGAGAGCTCATTTAGAATCAGCTGTTTTTCGCTCTCTCTTTTGCTCACTGAACTCATTCTCCTCGTATCGGTCACTCTTATGCCTCGTTTCTACGTCATCAGCATTCAGACTTGACCGGCACTGACAGTTTCACATCAATACTTCGAAGTAATGAACAGAACAGAGATACTGTCCCACACTTCAACATTCCTACTGTTTCCAACTTCCATCACAATTAGAGTTTCACTTCGCCAATTGAAGCAACTTCTGCCGATGGATTACTGGACTGAGGCCTTGTCCATAAATTTAGCGGGAACTAACGACCTTCCACGAGGTACACTCTCAAACACTTCGTCTGTTCAGGTCAATTGAACGTTTGTTTAATATTCTAGAATCCCATATAGATGTCGCTATTTCTTAAAAACCGTTTCTTCCCAAATTCAAGCGTCATAACCACTATCTGTCAAAGCTGCTTCCGCATTTTATCAAAAAGACTAAAAACCCTTTCCACATGCACGTGTACAGCAGTTGATTACACGTGTAATGAATTACTAATCACTACAATGCTTCTTGTAAATAATGTTGAATTATTCAACCAATCCATGATACTGCCGCTGTATGGAATGAGAAATGAAGAGACAGATTTTGAAAAAAATTCGGTTTATAGGAATGTGAATGAATCAATCGCGAACAATCAGTCAAGAGACCATCACTAAGAACTGATTCAATTCCAGCAAGGATGAAGATACCTTGGAATGGTTTCGGTAGCCCTCCCCTTCCTCCAACCCTGGAAGAATGCGTCAGGGAAACCAGAAGCCCCACATACTCTCTTTTTGTCCTTTTGGCACACCCACAGCACATTCTCTCTCTCTCTTTCAAAAAAGAAAACAAACCAATAAATTAACCAACTACAAGGATAATTGGCAAACACTTGAGCTACAGCGCAGGTTTTCTTCGTCCTACAAACGCAGGGAAACACCTAAGCCCTACAGCACGCCGACTTGTACGATTCGTAGAAAAAGGAATTTTGTAGAAAACATAGCAAAGCATTCAATCTGGTTGCCACGCATGCGCCAAACATCCGGTTCGGTGTGGGGGTTTCAACAGGGGAAAAAGGAACGTTATACAGTACATTGGATTGATTCGTTTTTCCCGCGTCCCCCTCCTAAAACCTCCTTTGCTCAAAATATTGCTGAAAGACTACCTCATCTCTTCCAACAACCTTGAGTACCAGGAGTTTCGAAACCGACCGCTGGAAATAAAGCGCTTCAGCCACTCCCGCATTCATGCCATATTCAAAAAAAAACAAAACAAAAAGGGAATTTCTGCAGTTCCCCCAACCCACCTCAATTTGGTAACTTGAACCAATAGTTATACTGCACTGTTGATCAACCATCCGCAAGCTGAGGAAATGACGATTTCCCATAAAATCCACAAAAAAATTGGACCAAAGCTTACTTTCCTATTGGCAACGCGCTAAAAAAAAGGGGGGGCTTTTATGACCTTGAAACAATCATTAGGAACCCTCAGTTAACAAACTTCTGGTGTTGAGGAAAAATTCTTGTTCAAAACCTAATTGTGAAATTCAAAATTTTATTTTGAGGCTGACATATTTATGGTACAATCTATAAGCACAAATAATTTAATTATGCATTAATTTGAAAGTACTTCCCTTCTGGCACTCTAATATGTGTATTTTGAACTATGTTTCAGCTAAATTATTAATTTATCATTTTCTCTAACAGAACTGTTTGCTTTTCTGTAGTTGTGCAATTGTTAGAAAGGTCTTCTTTTTTAGGTTCGAATTATAGCTTTGAAAAAATTTCATTTTCACTGGACATGTACCCTACAGTGTGTGTTTCCCTGAATGTGAAGCTTTTTTATCTATGTTTTCAATGGTACTCCAATATTACACTGCAAGAACATTCTGGGCTCACAGAAGATGCAATATTAACTTATTTTGATTATAGTTTATGGCCTTACATTTAATCATATTCTACGTTTGATTGTCTTTTGGTTTCACAGAATGGATTCAATTCTTCCTCATCAAAGCCTATGGAAAAATCGAATTATGGTTATCAAACTTTTGTCTGGAACCAATTGAATTTGTTGACTGAGGGTCCACTGTATTTTTCAAAGAAATATCTCAACCTCCAAGTATTTTCTGATTCTAAAACTGTTGCAACAGTTTCGTCATCATGCAGTTTGAGCAATGCTTTGACATTAATATGAAGATCACTCATCACATACTGTCATCATAGAAGAAATACAATTGAAGTCGGATTTAACCCTAGACCCCGAATGCTCACTTCAATAAAATTAGAAAATACAGTAGCGCCAACAGCGCGTTGCCAACACATAAACCTGTAATTTTCGATGGCTATTCAGGGGCTTTAAATTGAAAAACAAGTGACTAGCATCCGAAAAAGTTGTCGTCAAAGCAACCAAAGGGAAAACTCAAATTATTGTTGATCCCAGGGGGATGAAGTATACGATTGTGGAATAAAAACCCGCACCCACGCAAAACACAGGAACAAGACAAATTCTTTCCTGAATCAAAGAAAAAATTTTCAAGTTCGAGAATAGTTCGTAAATGATGGACTGATATTGTTTGTTCACGCACTTCATCTCTTAGCCAAGGTGAAAAATCTTAACTTCAAGCAAGATTTACCAACTAAATGACCTTTCCATAAGTTTGGAACCACTCTTGCTTGCGTCCCAACGAAAATTTAGAACTTGAAATCAAGTAACGCATTCCCAACCACACCTAGGGATCACGACTTTTCAAGTTAAAATCTATACCACATGAAAAATTGATTGAAACGCTCCTCATATTGTTCGATCATTTCGTGCGAATGGACATGAGGTGTGACAAAAGCTAGCAGCGTCGGTCACTCAACAGGTTTTCATCTGAATCTCTCCCGACTTTAATCCTCGTATTTCCAATTTTGATAAATTGAGCTTCCTGGTAAATTTGAGCACCTGAGCCAAACATGGAATTGTCACCAAGAGGCTAACATTTTTTGCAGTTGAATGCGTCTGTCAAGAAAGCCTGTTTCAGTGACCCACCTCCTACACTCAGCAAAGATTCACAAGCCTCACACTTTGAGCAACTCAGGAGAAAATAAAATCGTGCAACAAAAGGCGTCCTCGTAGTTTCAAAACAGATTAACAACCAAAACAAGGGAAGCGGATCGGGTGACATGGATCATCACATTCAAAAAGTGGCACGTTTTGGCACAAAACCACGACATAGTAATTCAAGTACACAGAAATGTTCTTTTCCCACCGCTTCCTTTCTCCTCAAGGTCTGCCAAACAGGAGACCCATGGCTAAGACTGCTGCCAAAATGTGCACGCCTGGTCTGCTGCTGCCTGATCCTGTGCAGGGGCCAGTTTCCTGCAAAAACAACAAAACATTTTAATCATATACCAGAAGTACATTTTATTGACACATGTTGATACTTTAGAAGCTTAAGCCCCAGTAAACAGCGGATTCTAATTTATTCCGTTGACTTGTAAGAGAAAAGTTTTTGCCTTTGCCAAAATTTGTCCTCGGGTGCTTTTGTGGGAATTGGGTGTCTCCCTGACTCTCACAAACTCCTGAGAAAAATCTCCTCCAAGGTCATAAATTTCATCTTTAGTGAAACAAGAAATGTCCAAAGACAGTAATTCACAGGTGAGCCATCATCTAAAAGGCCATCTTGACCAGAACATTCTTTCAAGGATAGTTTCCCTGAAACCTTTTTTCAACTATTTTGACACAAGACCACCAAACTTTACCAAGTCAAGAACAATAAAGTGCTCAAAACCTTTGAAATTCAAATGAGTTTTCTCTTGGTTGACTCGTGCGTTCCAAAAAAATACCAACTTAACACCAGGGTGAAACTCACCCCAGTCACAGCCAGACTGATTACAGTGTTTTATTTCTAAATTCACATTCCTATAATTTATTTCCTGACAGCACACACTCACACTTGGATGCTCATTGTAGCAATGATGAATCCTTTTCCTGTATTGGTGCTTCCTCTGACACATGGGATGTCCACTTGCTGCTAAAAAAAAATTCAAAAACATCCTCAGAACAATCCATCACGCACAAGTGATTTAAAAAGCTATAGCGCATTTGCAAAACATGTAGATAAAATCCCGTGTAACAATTTACCTGTTTCCTTGATAAATTATACAAACACAAAAAAAAAAGAGTTCGAAAACACTTTGCACGTGATATCGCAGCGTAAAATTGACAAACCTGGTTTAGGTATCCAGTGTTCAACCCGAGGTTCCGCAGCTTCACATTCACACAAGGCTTCAGCAACGACAAGCACTAGCCTGCTGTTGGGCAGTTTCATGGCCTTCAGGCCCCTGGTGCAGTTCTCACAACCCACAGTCCAGCCACTTCCGTCCTCCTCCTCTCCCAACCCAATGTCCACCAAGTCCAACATGGAAGTACCTTCTTCCGGGTTCAACCAATAGCGCACTTCCCGCGTGATGCAAGAGTGTTCGTCGTCGTGCCTCACAGGGCCAGGGTCATCGTCAGAACGATCCATCGTGGCTGACTCAACGTCAGGGAACGTCCAGCTGTTCAAAATGAATAAATTAAATGTTCTATGGTTCACAGGAAAAACACACAGTTCGCCATCCTCAAGCAAAATTTTCCTTCTCATTACAACATCCTAAAAAAAAAAATTTGTTTTCACCTGTCAGAATAAGTCACATAAGTTCTGCAGGCAACCATCAGCAAATCATTGTACATGAGCAAAATATGAGACGTAAAGATACAAAAATCAAACAAACAATATACCTGTAAACTCCTAGTTTTAAAGAGTTCCAAAAGCCGACTGAGAAGAAGCCCTGGACGACGTTGAAAACCACTTCCACTGGGCTGATCAATTTCCAAGTAGCTCCAACAGCGTCAGTGCGCTTCGAACACTTGCCCTGGGCAAAAAATAAAATATGCATTTTCATTTCGAGATAAAAAAAAAAACGATGACGGAAGTTTTAATTTTCTGACAGCGTCATCCTCATCAATTATCAATAAATATATAATTTTTGAAACGCAGAACCTCTTCCAGTTACACTCAAACCTCCCTCTGTCGCATTTTTATCAAGTACTGTACTTGACAGAATTTCCCTTAAAAGAGAGCATTAAAAAGTTCCCTAACTCCAAGGCTTTCCCCTCAAACCTCCGTATCTTATATTTTTTGGAGACCTTTTGCCTATTATTTTATCGACACAGGAAAGAGAAACGCAATAAAAATATAACTTGATGAATTTTGAAAGGAAGTGAAAGACTTCTTCCGCTGGTCCCTTAAAGTTTGACTCGAAGAGTTTCGACCGCAGTAAATCATCAACCATACCCAAAATAAACCCAATCCTGTCCGGAGTGATGAAACAAGAATATTTCGGCATACCCACGCAAGGGCACAAAAAACTAGGGATCTTGACTTAAATTTCATAATATGCACACGTAAAAACCCGAAATGATTTCTTCCGGACAAATCTTCCTCCCGAGTGAAAGAAACACACCTGGTAGTCAAAAAATTCCTTGGAAAAGTAGACCTCGTACTCCAACAGTTTATGGAATCCAAGCGGATCAATTGTCCCATAAAATCCGCCCACTCGGATATTCGACCTATCCTGGTTGCTGGCTACGATCGATCCCGCGTCATCCAGCAAAAAACAATCCAACGGCCCGTTCTTTACACACGTGGAAACTTCATCCAAAGCATTGCCTCCACGGGATCCCGGTAAATTTGACGCCGCTTTCAGAAACACGTCTTGGATGAAATGATCCGCAAAATCCACTCCAACAACTGGGCGCGAAATAAGAAAAAAAAAGCATTAGCACGCGGAGAATTCATCAATCACTCGCATTTACACGAAAGTACAGTACTGTATAACGGCTTCAAGTCGAACTTCAAGGAGCCAGAAAAAAATTCGAGTCAGGGAAACAAGCATTTATGTTGGGGAAAATAAAGAATTACGAAGAATTTTAATATCAAGGGGATATCCTCGGCCTTAAATTGCTTCTTGAATAAAAAAATGAACGCGCTTTCGATACAATTCAAAGCGTGCATCTATTCAAATAAAAATAAAAACTCATAGAAAATCTTTCCCCAAATTAGGAACAACAGTATTTAAAAGCGATGTATCATTTATAATGAACAACTTCTATAGACAATTTAAATAGGCATCGGGGAACTTCTCCCAAAATCTGCGTTTCGATAAAATTCTCGCACATTCAAAATTAAACCAAAAATTTCTTCGTCGCCACCCACCAGCATACGGATACGTGATGGATCCTCTTTGGAAAGTGACGCCTTTAAAAAAAGTAATCGTCGACGGCTTCTTATTTCTCTTTCGCTCAATCTCATTCCCTTTGCCCGTCAAGTCCACAGACAAAAGCCCCTTATGCATGATTCCTCTCCACAAAAAGTCGTTCTTCGCCGGATCGGCAGCAACCCTCAAGTCCTCAGCGCGGCTGATGAAAAAAAAAAGGAAATAACGCACATTTGAGGAATATCCCACAATAACCAAAAAAGGATGTAAAAAATGCTCACTTGACAGGCGCGAATCTCGTCAGCCCGCCAACAGTCGAGATAAACTTCATGGCAATGGTGTCTTCGTTATTCGCCTTGTTGGTCCAAAACGAAGTGGCTAGCTTCTCCGTTTTGAGCAGATCAAACATGAGTTGCCTGGCAATCGGAGTCTCGCAGGGATTGTCATCAGCAGCAGAGCTTGCCACCAGTGTGCGCAGTGTTGCCAAATCTGTAGCAGTTCGCTGCGCATTCTGCAAACCAGATTCCGCCGTGCCGCAGTACTGCCACGGGGCCAGACGTACTCCAGTCTGTCCGTCGTTGCCCAGTTTCTTCAGCATTTCCTTCGGCGTGTATCCCTCCGTTATTTCCACCATTCGTGGGAAACCCAGGCTCACCAGAGCCAGTCTGCAAAAAATGATAAATGACGTAATCGTCAAAAACAGCTTTGAAAACATCATTCGAGAATAAATGCCATTTTCGTCGAACAACTTCTCGTCAACTCAATTGATTCTCACACTTGATTTAGCTAAATGATTACACCTTTCAAGTACTGTGGGGCCCCGAGATGCGGACGTAATTGGTGCTCGGACCCCGTCCCCATATAGAATCGCGCTTTCCCAGAGACTTCATTAGGAACATCTTTAATTCGTTCTCCTGTTCATCAAAAATAGCGAATAAAGTCCCCAAAAATGCATAATTTTTTCCCCTAAACTTGAAGATAGGGATGAGCAGAATCTGATCGTTTGGGAGCGCAAAAAGCAAATAAGTCTTGCTGTTATGCGCACGCCTGATGAAAAAACCAAAGAATCAGCCTGTTTTTGATTCTGAAGTGAAGTACTTTTAAAATAAAATTTATTTAAATTTTTGTGAATATGAATAGCTTCTTTTGCTCAAGGTATACCATATTAGAAAATAATATTATATTTTTCTAGAAATGCTGCAAAATGTCCGCATCTCGAGGCAGTGTCCGAATGTCAAGAGTTTTTTTTTTTTAAATTTTCAGTGTCTTTTCAAGTCGAATCAACCGTATTTCGGGGTCCCACTGTACAAGACAAGCGTTGAACAACGGGTGAGACACAGAAATTTTTAATAGATGAAAATCAGCCTCTCATTTCGGACAAAAACATCTCAACAATCGAAAAAAAAAATGACGCGAAGAAAAAATAATAAAGAAAAAAAAGAATGCTCACTTGTACGGAGACGGCTCCAAAGCAACATACGTGACGGAATAAGTGCCAGTCAGCAAGTATCGATCGCCTAGAGTCAGAGTCGAGTCAAGATGGTTCATAACAGCAGCAGCTCCAGCATTGATCAATTTTCGCCTCGCCGTCACCGTCCTCGTAGTTTCCCCGACGAACTGTAAAAAGTCCAAATTCGGCGGCTCCTGAAAAAAAAAAAATCATTTAAACACTGACTGGGACTGGAAACACGTGACATAGATTCAACCTGTTCCAAGGGCAGTTGTTCGGGCAAATTCGGATGATACACAACGATTCCGTTTTGGTCCACAGCAAAAAAGTAGTTCATAGCATTAATCTTTTGCGGAATCACGTTTTCCAGCAATTCCTGCCAAGGCACGTCGATGCCAACCACACCAACCAGTTCTTGTACTTCTTTTCCCTGGATAAATATCAATCAAACGCTCAGAAAACTCACACGAAATCAACAACATGAAGAAATACCGTGACAGGTGAGCGCAGTTCAAAAACAATTTCCGATTAGTCTACAGAAACGTAAATCCGCGAAGCTTCGAACACGACTAGCCCAGAAAACCCCAAAATCATCATTATCAAATAAATTTTCTTCGAACAGGCAGTTTTCCCCTTTCACATGGATTATTACAGGCACTCGCTGCTTTTCTCCCCGCTCACCTGTTCACGTCAGGCCAAATCGATAAATGATACTCACGTCATACTCAGTCGAGTTGTACACAGAGACGGTCATCGCAATCGCATACCCGAGACCCTGAAAACAAAACAAAAAGTCAGAAAATAGAATGAACAAGAGAACTCATGACCAGAAATAAATTAACACAGGAAAAACTACTAGAAACAAAAACAACAAACCTGAGAAATCTCCACCAAATAACCCCCAGAATCCCGCAGAGGCTATGAACGTAAACAGCAACTAACAAAGCGAAAACAAACGGATCTGAAACTAGGGTCAACTGGACAGTTTTTCACTGACGCCTGGGTCGCTAAACCCCGCAGTCCATGAAACATCTTCGGGAAAAGAGTTCGCTCTCGACATGGCCTTCGGACGACTCAGCACAGGCAAGTAGGAGTCCTGCAATCAAAGAAACAAACGGGAGTAATCAGGTCCTTAACGAATACTGTACAGTACTTTCATCTATTCAGATGAAAGACTAGATTCCATTTTTTTCTGAAAGCGTCATAAAATTATGGAAAAACGGGAAACTTCATCTAGATTAATCGCACTACGACTTGCTTACAGTATTCGATACTTAGAAGCTCCCTAACTCAAATGCCTCAACTTCTCGAACTTTTTCTAGTCCCTGTCTAAATTCCTTCCGAATCGATACATTAAAACCCAATCAAACCCGAAGACCTTCCCCTGAATAACTCGAATTTTCTGGAAGCTTTTCGGCAATAATTTCATTGAAACATGAAAAAAACGTAATATAAATATAACTAGATGCGATTTGAAAGGAAGAAAAGGACTGATTCGGAAAATTAATCTTCGCCTACAAGTTCAGCACTTTAACAACTCATTCAAGAAAACATTTAGGGCCCATAACATAAAAAAATACAATTTCCTGAAATTCTTATTATTGGGCAAGTTGCATTGATTTTCAGATTCGACCGTGAAAATTAAGACGCATGTCCTAAAACAGAAGGCGTCAAATATGCACTTGGATTCGGTAGAAACTAACACTTCTGTACCACACGATATGAAAGCATGATAATTTAAGAAACTTACGATGATCTTGGGACGGATAGCACTCATGCCATGCACGGCAGTGAAGAATCCCTGGGTTTCACAGGCCAAACGCTTGACAGGTACGATCGGGGTCGGATTGTTGCCCATGGCATAGGTGAAAAGACGGACTCCAATCTGGTTGCACTTCACAGCTGCCCTCTGTGGCCACTCGACTCCGCCATCGGTGAACAACATGACAGTCTTGTGACACTGAGCTCCTTCTTCCGACTGTCTAGAGTTTTGAAATTGACGAATGAGTTCGCACGAGAACTCCACAGCACGACCAAGGTCAGCCTGGCCAAACGTGGTCAAATTGTCGATTTCCTCGAACATGGCCCGTTTGTACGGGGTCGTGGCCGGAATTAAGGACTCGCCCCAACATCCGACTGTTTCCGGGGTCGCGGAAAACTTCACGACTCCGAAGTAGTCATCTTCCGTCAACGAATTCAGCAACATCTTTATGGCCAGCTTAGTTATCTGAAGAACGTGGCCTTGCATGCTCCCGCTCCTGCATTATAATGTATTACAAAAATTTCACATAAACGCGACACGTGGAAAAACGAGGAAGCATTCAATAACAGATTCCCAAGATTCTGGAAACAGATCAGAAGCTTACACATCAACCAGAATGACCACGTCCTTCGGCGAAGCAACGGTTCGCTCATAAAAGGTTTGCTTTCTCACGTCAAACATTTCGTGATTCCTTGTTTTCTTCGTCGGCCAACTGAAAACAAAATGAAATATTTTGTGAACGCTGAATAATCGTGAAAAATGCTTTGTCTCACTTAGAACCGGGGTATCGTCGGTAAACTCCGTCTTTACCGGCAAAATATTGCCATTTCAGGGATGGATCTTCGTCGAAGTTCTCCTTGAAAACCTCGTCCAAAGGTTTGGTCCACGCGACGACGTCCTTGACTCTCTTGTCATTAGCGTAAAGCTCAACCGGGAAGTGGATAGTTGAGAAATTCCTGCAGAATTGCTCTGATCCCGGCCAAGAACTAATATCGCAATCGATGTCATTCGTCAGATGCGGCGTTATCATCTTATTGTATTTGAGAGGTTTTTTGGACTTTTTGTTCGGACGGCGCTTGCCAGCACTTTGAGCGGCTTCTTCGGCTTGTTTGGCCAGATTCTGGTGCAGAATTACAAACTGTGAATCCAAAAAACGCACGATGGCACTGATCAAACGAATGATTCACCTCGAGCGATTTCAGACGCTTTCGAAAGATTTCCTTGGCGTTCGCGGCAACTTGGTTCATGACGAGAGCTTCGTCAACTCCACGAATCCAATTCTCTGACAATCCCAGATCCTTGAAAAAAAAAGAAGAACTTTCATAATTCTTCAGAAAAATCTGTTAATAGGTACGCTGGAGCTTACGGAATCCAAATAAGCAACACCGGTGGCTTCGTAGAAAACATGCTGGAGGTCGTTGTCAATCCCATCAGTCCACAGCTTCATCCTGTCAAATATCGATCAGTCAAAATATCGATACTTAATGACGCTGTGTAGCTATCACCCGCGATTCTTTCGTAATTTCGATGTGCGACTTACACTTCATCGTCGGGAAGAGCCGAAAGAACGCGATGCACGACTTCAAATGAAATTAAAGCCCAAACGAGAAGCATCTTCGCACTCTCCGCAAGCGATCACAATCAAAAATTCGGAGGAAACGGTGGCACGATTTTCCAGATAACCATGCACTTCGACGGTTTTTCGAGAAGCTTTACATGAAACCGTTGTTAAAATCACACCGTTCCATAAAATTAAGCATTTAGAGCACATTCAAGCTAACTAACACAAGGCATCAGATGGACTCTTCCAACAGTGCAGTAAACCAGTGTTGTTTACACATTTGAGTAAGATAATCCACGCAACAAAATGAGAAATAATGTTGTGCGAAACACACAGGATTACTTTCAACACTCCACGCATCAGCTTTAACTCACACTGTCAAGCTTATCTTCCACCAGAATTTTAATGTTTACAGCAGACGCACAGTAATTCACCTAGAGGTTGTCTTCTTCGCACATTAAACGTTCGATCAACTACGCCAAAACCATCAAGCTCTTAGCATGTAACGCGAAAACTGGAAATCCGAAAATAATTGTCATAAATACAAATGGGCCATATTCAGAGGGAGTTCAACTTTCTCATTCTCACATCAACACATGTGAACAAGACTTAAAGTCCATGGGTAAATTCACGAATTCATTCACTCCCTCACAGCACCACCATCGAGCACATGTTGGCGAAAGATGGGTGGATTGGATGTACAGCGTTTTGCTTTACAGTACATGCTTAGCAAATTTACAGTATGTTTCATGAACAGAATGAAGGATGCCTCATGCAGTGGACGAACACACACTGTAATTCTTTCAGGAGGTGTGTATTGTGCTCCAGATTGTTTGTTATAGGGACAAATGTCAGAAATGGCTTCCTACATTTTTTGTTTTTCATCTAGCACTGTACAATACAGTACTGGAGTTGCAGCTTTGAATCCAATGTTGGAGCTGATGTTCATTTTATCTGGATATTTCTCAGTGGCTGTGCTTTCCAAATTTAGTTTATTTGAGAACTCGGCAATTAATTCTTGTAAACTTCAATTTTGCATGACTTGACAATTATTGATTCAAAATTTATACTATAGTATCTGTATATCCTATAATATGTTCATAAGCAACACAGATCATTCCATAAGGAACTTTTCAAACTTTCAGTAAGGAATGCAACCACTGCATTCATTCCGATGAAAACTTCAGTGTGCCCTGAGCTTAATACCCGTTAGCAGCACAGGTAGAATCTCTCTACAACGATTTTTTCTGTGCAAGTATAACAAAATGTTTTTCAGCCTAATAGAGGTTTCATGAGCCCGCGTTTTCCACCAAAAGAATGTTTCTGGTCGAAATTTTGTTGCGGAGAGGATCCACCTGAATTAACAACACTACGTCCTTTTTCTTCATCAGAAAAATCGGAATACCATCACCGTCAACAATGAATAATTTAATCAGCGCAAAAAAAAGTGAAGAGAGCATTTTTCTTTTCAAGTAAACCACTCGTCAAAACAAAAAGTTGTCATCACAGAAGCAAAGCAGAAACAACACAACAACCATGATCAAGCCTCAGAAACCCGAATAATTTTGAGTTCTTTCAACCGTTCCACACTCGAGTTGAGGAACCCTTGGAATTCTTTGTTCGACACCGGCGCCACAGACTCCGGCAACCCTGCTGCAACGTGCCCGAAAATTTTGCACTGTTCCCCGTAAAAGTTAATTTGCGCCAAAGCGTGCGCCTGCAAAATCGGCTGGAAATACTTGAGTCGCAGGTCAAACAGGCCTCGGAGTTCCTCCACCAAAACTCTTTCGCTGTCGACAAACTCAGCCTCCAGCATTTGCTTCTGCTGCGCGACTTGCGGGATTTTCCACTTTTTCTGCAAATTCGATCCCGGTTTCCGCAGCTTTTCCAGCTTCTCCGACAGTTTCATGATTGCGCTGATTTGTTCGTCCCTGGCTTTCAGCCTTTCGTTCACGGCTGTGAAAACTTTCTGGAACTTATTCAGGGGCTCTATCACGGTTTCCTTAGCAAGCTTATCCAAGTCATTCGCTTCTCTCACAGCCTGACGAAAAATCAACACATTACAAGAATATCAAGGGTGGACCATAACATTTCGAAAGCTGAAATGAAGTTGTGCTCAATTCAACTACGTACTTCGATTTGCACAAACTTTGACGCAAGTTCACCCAAAAAAAATTCAAAATCTAAGAAATCAGAAAATTTTGGCTTGAAGAAACGCTAGCTTCGCAAGCTTTCGAAAAATGCGTCATATTCAATCACAATACAGAACTAAATTTCATGATTATTTATAGATCCTTATAATCCAAAATTTGTTTCAAGCAATGACATCTACCCACACTGAAGTAACTGGCCTCTGCAACAAGACAAGGGTTTCTACATTGAGCAGTAAGTTCATTTTGTTTTTTTTTCGTGACCACCCTAAACATTTTCAGATTTTTTTCTTTCGGCTGAAATATTCTCTCTTGAAAGATTCTCGAAAGCTGACCTGGTTGGCAATTGATTGATGTCCACTAAGAACTTCTTTTACAGGTTCTCCATCTCGAACAACTCCTCCGGTGTTGAAATCGCTCAACAGCCGCACCTCCATAGCAGACAACGTCTTCAAACTCTTGCCATACTTTTTCCCGTCTTCCAAAAGCTTCCTCGAAGCTTTCTGACAACTGAAAGAAAAACCACTCAAAATCATCTCGCATTTAAATTTCAGTAAACGAACAAAGGGGGTTTATTAAAATTAATCTCCAATGAAGGCTTGATATAAAAATTTTGACGCAAGAATTTTGAAATTTTGTCAAAACGCCCGAGGCTGACGTACACGAAATCCCGGGTGGGTACTCACGCCTGAAACTTGCCGACAATTTCTGCGATTTCCAAATGCCCGGCATATTGCAAATGCTGCGGTGGTAACGAAGGAGTGGTTAGGGACTCTTTCAAAAGCCGACTGCAAAAAAAAAAGAAGAAAAAATGAATAAATTGAGCGAATGGAAAACCCGAAAGAATTATGGAACTCACTTCAATAAATCCATTCCCCGCAGCCCAACCACATTTTGTCCCTGCAACCAGACCCAAACACACGTGAAAACACGGAACAAATCAAAACATGAAGCAAATCTTGAGAAAATGAGGAAACAACCAACTTTTTTTTTCCGGTCAGATAAATCTTTAAAAATCCTCAACCTTCCGAGAGAACAATAAAAGCAGGAGTGAAAAAGTATGAATCCTCACAAAAATCTTTGAATCAGCTCCTCAAGGCTTTTTTCCATGAGATTCACTCACCGAAATTGACATTCATAACCAACTGAAAGAGACAAATAAAAACAGCAAAACAGATCTATCGCCAATACCTGGTACATCTGGTAACACTATGCTAACATTCCCAATATCTTACACACCGTGAAAAAAAGTGAGGCATATTCCACTCTATACTATTTCAACCTCGATCATCAAGTTGCACATTCAAACTGAAAAAAGCTGATTTTCATTTTCTTGTTCGACCTTTGGACGGATAAATTCCACAGTTCCTCACACTTCAGTTCCATCGTAACGCAAGTTTCAAATGCCATCATCCATATGTGACTAGGAAAAAAACAAATCAAAGCAGTGACAATATTCGTGCTGCTGAATAAAGAAATGCCCGCTAGAATACTTTTGGTCCCCCCCGCCCCCTCTCCTTCGACTCCATGTCTTTCTTCACACACGATAGACACGTTTTGAACTAGACTTTTCAGCAGGAGTGGAATCAAATCGCTTCAGCTCTTCTTTGATAGCCTTGATGACTGGCACAGCTGGGTCATTCATGCGCAAACCGGAGTCTGGGTCAATCGGCTCGTAGTTCCTCAGCCCGTCTCCCATCATCATCTCAGGGCTTGGGGGTGGGGCATTTGAACGGCCACGCACAAACTGACCCGATGATGCTTGCACATCAACATCAAACCTGAAAACCCAAAAATTTAGAGCAGTGTGAAGAAAAAAAAAAAGAGGAACATCACCAGAAACACCTCACAATCAAACTTTTTTCTCATTCCTTTCTCAAAATTGAGAGGAAAAATGAGGTTGCACCTCATTGCGAATCTTACTTGGGGATAGGGCTTTATCACTATTTTAGGCTGAAAAATCCTATTGCGCGTCTTGTATGAAAGCATGCGGTACTCGAGTAAATATAGTACAGTACTTATTTCTCCACACTCATAACTTCCACCTTTAAAAGGAAAAAAAATAATCGCTGCAAAATTAGCGAAGTACCACCCATTTCACAAATTATTTCCTCAACTGCATCCTGTGGTTTTTGAAAATTAGATTCCGCAATTGAAATGTTTTGTATTTTACCTGGGATCAGTTCCCCAAGCTGGTTTTGGCGGCACAGTGAGAGTCAACACGTTCCCATCAGCCACAGTTGAGCCAGATTTCAGCAGGGCAGATATTGGTCTCGCCTTTTCCGGCCTGTCAAAATTTGCCCTGCAATAAAGGCAGATAACGTTCAAATCCATACACATGAGTTGATTTAGTGATATCATTCGTTGCTGTTGTACTTCGGGGCATTATATCAGAGGAAGATTATTCGAGGACCTAAAAGAAACAGGTAAAATAAACTTGTTTGCAGAATTATCAGGCCATTCAGTCACTTTTATAAGAGAGAAAGCCACAATAAATAATTTGAAGCTCAAATAAATTGTTTTTATACCAACATTCAATTTATTTCATAAGACAGAATATATTAGAATTTTGCAAATCTTGTGTCAAATAAAAGAACTAGGAGGCTGTTTCTTAAAGTTTGGCATAAAACTTCAAATGAAAGCACACATGATTAGTTCAAGTAATTTTTAATTTTCTTTTAAAGAGACTATCCCAGTTAAAAAGATGCTCTTCATTGTGGTAGACATCCAAACAATACTGTACCACACAAATACCAGTAAATTTTAGAAATAGAATTTTCAAAATGATTCTGAAAAGGGGCATGTGTTTCTCATTGATAAACTAAGGATACTCAGAAGAAAAAACATTTATTTCTTTGCTTTTGGGCCCATGTATCATCATTCAGGACTAGTAAGTTTTTTTGCGGCATCAAGCTTTAATTTGAGGTTTCCTCCAAAAACAAAGTCGAGAGGGATTTGTTCCAGAGACATTTTCGCACTAAACCGACGGTTGACTGCAGTTTTTCAACTTCAATAAATGCATCTGCTCATAGGTATTTCAACAAATGTACCTCGAGTCAGCTGCGCTTCTCGCTCTTTTCTCCGGCAACGGCGGAGGCAAGTCCCCAGAGTTAACCTCCACCTTGGCCATCACCAGGTCTTCATTTCCAAACGCTCTAAACGCATCATCCAACATGTCGTGAAAACGCTGTCTCATTTTCAAAATACCCTCTTCGCCGTCCTCTTCCGTCACCACGTGCACTTTACTGTCTCCCACGCAAACGTCTCTGGCATCCGGCACAATTTGCAAACCCCGGTCCGTCACTGGCTTCACTGCAGTCGTCGACGACGAAGGGACGTCCGAAATGATGGCTCCACGATAGCTGCTCTTAGGCCGTTCCGGCGGCTTTGATCGATTCCTCACTGACGCCACATCCGCATCCACTGAATCTTCCTCGCTGGCGACGTTCCTGGGTAAGGCGGCGATACGTTTTGATCTCGGGGGTACCTTGGGACGTTTCTCTTCGCTGGTTGAAGATATCAGCACTTCCACGGAGTCAGTGGACTGGCGTGTCGGAGAAGTTAATTTCTGCCAGGTGAAAAAAAAAACTTTCTCTTCGTCCCGAAGATAGACTGGCTACCGTGTTTATGAACAAAACATTCTAAATAAAAAATTTTGTGACGAGAAACGGGGATTCTCAAATGATGAAACCGTATCTCAAAAATCGAGAGGAAAACAGGCAAAGTTCAAATTCAATTTTTTTTTACTAGTTTAGGTGCGCGTCAAACTGAAATTTTGGACAGGAGCTTTGTAAAAATCAAAACTAACCAAAATTAATTGAATTCAGGCTGAATTCAATTCAAGATTTGGATTCTCGTGTCCTATTTTTGAAACATTGTAGTTTTCCAATCAGTAAAAATGAGGTAGGCTTCTTAGGAAAGGACTGTGTTAATGAGTCCGTAACATTATTCAGAAATAGCCAAGCAAGAAATCCAGAGCTTCGTTTATTAAATTTGAAATAAAAGTTGTTATCCAAAAACTATTTTTAAGAAGTGAGGAATCAACGATGATCAGTCGTTGAAGACTACTTCTAACAATTAATGGAAAAGGGGATCGGAGATTTAAACCGTTTTCCGCAACTTTCGGAGGAAACGCAAAAGTTACTCCGTGAGAGTATTTTCAAAGTAGTATTTATTATATCTTCACACACAGTCAATACAATACAATTCTACAGAGCAAAGCAGCGTAGAGTCGGCGTTTGGACAAGGTCTGGTGCGATCAACTTAAAGCAACATAAAATGCACCTGTTTATATAGCCTTGGCCGGCCGTGGACACGGGATACGCGTAAAGTGAAGGGTGTTGTGGTCGTTAATATGACTACAAATCTCCCCTGGTAAACGAGAAAAAGCTCCTGCGTACCAAGTTTTCTCAAAGTGTTTCAGTCAGCGGGAAAAAGGATCAAATTTTTGTTCGATTCCCACACCTCCCCTGATCACGTCTCAGCAATGCTGAAAGACATTACACAGGAAAACGTTCTCATGGGGGAGCAATTCTCCCCTGGTAAATGAGAAAAAGCTCCTGCGTACCAAGTTTCTCAAAGTGTTTCAGTCAGCGGGAAAAAGGATCAAATTTTTGTTTGATTCCCACACCTCCCCTGATCACGTCTCAGCAATGCTGAAAGACATTACACAGGAAAACGTTCTCATGGGGGAGCAAGAATAGTGGTAATAATAACCACACATGCCTCCCCCAACTCCTTCAGGTTCACCAGGAAGCTGCAGAGGTCTGGCATTGCAATGCCTGTACCTCAGTTCACCTTGCACCCCCTTGCAGGTATGTGCTCTTGACCCCCTTAAGCCCTATTGTAAAATCCACTTTGTCAAATTTTCATTTAATTTGAGTGTTTCTTTGCTTGGTCTTTGTTAAAAGTAACTTAATTTCCCATTCCAAGTGTTTTTGGGTGAATTTGGTTCGTTTTTAACGGTGAATTTGCATTTTTCGGCCGCGGATTTTGTTTGCGAGATGCGTCGTAACGATAGATTTTTACACGAAGCGCGATCAAAAATGAAAAAACTAAACAGTTTGTTCGGTTCTAGGGCGTATAAAGAAGATTTCCTGCAAGTTTTGTTCAGTTTCACCGTTCGGTTTGCGAGTTCTCAGCAAAAAGGTGAATTCCCTTAGGACTGTTAACAAAGTAGGATCAGATCTGATCTCAGTGCATCTTTACAAAATTTCAGTAACAAGAACAAGAATGGCGGTATTTGTGGTTGCTGTGTTGCTGTTGGTGCTTGTGGGATATCCAGATGCATCATTCGGCAGGTGTGTCGTCAAAGATGGCCGCCTCCACTGCTCAGAGGCGTGTGACTTGGACGCGGTTTGTGCGGCCGAGTTTGATGGTAGAATCGTCCTGACGGGCCAGGTTCTTGACTTTGGGTGCTTGGATTTCTTCAGAATCAAGGTTGGTTGAAGAAGAACTGGCTTTTTCAGGTGATTTCTTTCACTCTGTTGTGATTTTCAGAAAGTGGAGCTATTGGGTCCCACTAGATGTGAAGGCATCTTTCGTGCTTCGTTGGTTGATCCGGCGGAGTTTTGCGTGAACAAGCAGACCACGGCAGGGTTGCCATCTTTTGGGACACAATCAGCCCCCGTGTTGGAATCATCGACGGTGGTTCTGGTGGCAACTGCGGTGCTGATGATGACTACAGCTGTTCTGATCACTTTGGCGACGGAGGCGACATCTGTTGTCACCCGTGGTGATATTGTCGGCATGCAGGATCCTGCTACGGCTTCATCTGCAGATTTGCGGGTGCTGTCGATGGACTTGTTGGCTGGAACAACAAAACGTACTACGCCGGCTCCTAGTAAGAGCTTTTTAATGAATAGCCTCAACCATTAGATCAGGATATTAAACAAAATATGTTGTTTCTAGTTACAACCAAGCCTTCCATCATTGTTTCGGTGCTGAAAAATCTTCCGGAGACCAAGATCCTTACTGGAGATCGGGCCAACATCACGGTAACGGTGGTTGAGGGGAAAGCAGTTTTGGGGGCAGAATTTGCCACTGAATTATTTTCCAACTGGGCCATTGGGCTGATTAGTGGCCTTGGCATAACGGTCTTTGGGCTGGCTACTGGGTGGATTGCCTGGTGCTTAAGGAAAAAGGTACTTTTACTTTTTATTGCACCTTTGTTATCCATAAACACATTTTTGCATGGTTTCTTCCTTTTAACCAACCCTTAACTACTAACAGTACTGCCCAAAACCTCGTCAGAATAAAACCGTAACTAAACCCAAACAAAAAGTTGAAGAAATTGAGATGAAAGATTTATCTCTCAGCCCAATAGTGGTGCGTGAAACTGCTGTTAATGAAATTCAGGATGGATTTGCAACCATTAGATCACGCATACCTTGCATGACATCCTTTAAACCAAGTAAGACTTAGCTGGGAGGGAAAAAACCCCTTGTTGCATGATTGCATGTCTCCTTGGGTGTTTCTTTTTGCTTCTCTTCTCCAGCCTTCGTTGCTGCTGTTCCTGAGGAGGGCGGAGGAGTTATGGCGAATCCTGACACCACCGACAACTCCAACATTGTCCCCTTTACCACTGCAATTGTCGGTTGATGTTGTGTCTGACCTCATTTCATTGGACAAGGTTCCAGAGATTCTTCCACCTCCCATCGGTTTTCTTTCTGAGTTGGAACCTGTCGTTGAAGAAGCTCAAAATTCCGCGGTTAATGTCAGTTCTGATGACTTTGTTTCAGTCAATGAGGAATAGGCGTGTAACCTGTTAAGAACTGATGAATAAATGAGCTTTGTACAGAGAGAGATCTGGTTTTTAAATTCTTTCAGCTTGTACTCAGGGAAAGGATTCCAGTAGACGGATTCATCTGGATTCTGGGGTATTTTGGTGTGGGTCAGGATGGGATAGATTCAGCAACCAGTTCGACACGCGCCGACATGTCATTCAAATCTATTGCTTCTAAACGCCTTCTTCTCTGTAAAACATACCGTATTCTCGCTAAACAAAAATATACAATCGCGATAAGAATTATTGTTAGTAGAATAATTAAAACAATGAGATAAATATAACCATTATCCCGAAAATGTAGTTGCAATTCACTAATGTCCTCAATAATTGATTTAATTCCTGGGACATTAGTTAAAGTCCTCAATAATTGATTTAATTCCTGGGACATTAGCCGGGATTTCATTAATTGCATTTATCTCAATGTTTTCTAACCTGGGGGTCATTTCACGAAATGGCCCATTAATCACAGTGTAACGACAATTAGGTCTAAATTGGATAATACCTGAATAAGGCAACTCATAAGTATTTTCAGATGCCTGTGCGTTAACCTCGGAACAATATTGCGTGATTTGCCCTTTGTCGGAATCTATAAAGGCAAATTTGTCTGCGTCTAGTTGAATAACTGTATTTTCCTGTACTCTAGTTTCAATTAAGGGACCTTTGCTTTTGATTGTAGACTCTAGATCTCCGTTTTGAATTGATTTAACGCAATCATTTGCTTCGTAAACAGGAGGTCTAGGAAATTTGCAAAGTTTGCACAACGCATGGCCGTATTGCGGTAAACATAAGGGTAATTCACTTGCTTGTAAAGCAAACATTTTAGCACCTTGTGTAAGCAAGTAAGGTTCTGACAAGTTTACCTTATGCCACTTGGGCGCTCCCATATACGTATCTTCCGCAATCGGCACACTATGAACCTTAAACAAATCTAATATTTCTGGTTGCCTGATTACTGGTACAATTGTTGTTATCCTGTAATGACAGGTTTCACTTGTTCCACACCCGTCCATTGCTCCAATAGTCAATGGATGAGATTTAATTAGTGTTAATAATTCCTGCACCGGCAATACATAAATTGGTGGCTTATTCTCAGCCTCCAACACTTTATTCAGCGCAGAGTTCACGTATTCATCATAATACAAGAAATTGGGGAAATGGAAATTATGTATCTGATCAATATCCTGTAGTAAGGATGATATAACCTTCTTCGCTTGATCTAATTCTAGACCCAAACTTAACGTTAGGAACCAAGAATTGGTAGAATTGAATTTTGCTTGCTCCACTCTGGATGCTAAACTGATGCTATTTTTAAAAACTTTGTTTGTCTGTACTACGTATTTCAAAGAAGTCAACAACTGTACCCTTTTCTCTTGTGCGACGGTCCCTTCTATTTCTTTCTGCCTTCTTTGCAGTATTGGAAGTAATCCAGTAAATGTTGCATCTCTAGGAAAATTTCTAGGTTCAGTATTGATTCTATGTTTCAGATTTTTAACTCTATTGTTCAAATCAGTATTTTTAGCTTTCAGCAGGCTATACAAAGCACTATCAATTGTTTCGTCAAGTGGAGCCTCTTTTTTGATATGATTAAAAACTTTAGTTGTGATGATATCAGACTGTCTTACCAATTCTCCAACGTCTATCGAGGCTTCTAACGTCCAATAACTGTTAGGTACACAAATTGGATACATTTCTTCCAATACAATTCCAACGCTACCTGGAAAGTTGCGTATGGGGGACGTTTTATCAAATCTATTTAAATTCGATGACGTACCTTTGTCATTGATGGGGATCTCCTTAATTGTGAGGGAATACGAAACGTCCAGAAAAAATATACAAATATATATTCTCACAATTTTTCTATACATTTCCATAAGTTTTCTATACACTTCCATAATTTTGTGTTATTGGAACGATGTTTATTTCTTGCCGGTCAACTGCGTACTGCTGTTGTGCGGTTCTCTTCACTCTTTTGGTGACTGTCTTTTTTCTAGCTTGCTTGGCCTCGACTAGCTCGACCATGCATGCTTGTTGCCTTGTCAGAGGTCATTGCCATGATGTTTTTGTTTCTTTCTTTGGCCTTGTTCTGGTTGGCAACACATTGTCCGGGTCCAAATGACATAGAGAGGGACGATCCATTGGGTTGGATTCTAATTTTCTCTTTCCCTTATCGTCCTTCTGTTTTTTCATTTCTCCTACGTTATCTTCTTCCTCTGCTGCTTCACCTTCCTCTTCTTCCTCTTTAGACTGAGTGGATGCCCTTCTATCATTTTTCTTGCTGTCTCTCTTTTCTCTGAATCTTTTCCACTTTTCTTTATTTCTTATCTGTCTCGGAGTTAGGGTAACTGCACCTGCTGTTTCTTCTTGTAACGTTCTCTCGGGTGTTTGTTCAGGAGTTTCGTCATCTCTTTTTGTAAGCTGTTTCATCAACTCTGGCGTGCTTGAGGCAGGTGGATGGCCTTGTTGAAGGACAGTCTCGGATAGACTGGGGAGAGTATCCGCTGTGGCGTCGAAAAATCTTCCTATTTCATCAGTGACTTCTCCGAATATTTCTTTAGTCTTTTGGAATAGTCCAGTTTTTCTTTCTGGAGATGCGGGTATTACTGTTGCGTCTAGATCTGGCACTGATACGAAAGAATCTTCCTGTTCAGACTGGGAAGCAGATGAGTCCTGCTTTTCTCAGGACTCTTTCTGTTTCTTTAAAATGGATTTCACTGCCTGTTTATCCACTGGGTGTTTGTGGATTTTGGAGCCCAAAGTTTTCCTCCGGTGTTCTCCTCCAGTTGTGGTTGTCGGTAAGGCAGTTTCTTCCTTGTCAGTCTCCCACTGCAGTTCTTTGGAACTCTGTGGACCTTCCCATTTCCATTTTGGGGCTCTGTCCATTTGGTCATCATCCATAACTTCTAGGATGTCCTTTTCTTCAGAAGGTGTCGGCGAGGGAACTGGTGAAGACCGTCGTATCTTATACGGTTGTACGTAACTGATGTGAATTACGTGGGTCCAATCTGGGTTCTCGTCATCTTGCACCCTGATCACAACCGGGTTAATTCTGTCGATGACGGTGTATGGACCCTTGTATTTAGGGGACCATTTCCTGCCTACAAAAGTGGCAGCGTCATGGCGCCTTATCCATACTTTAGCACCGATTTCATAATTGGCGCCCTTTTTGTGGGTGTTCATTCTGTCTAAATATGATGCCTGATTTTTTCTGATGGCCTTTTGGGCACGATTGCGTATTACCTCAAATTCTTCCTTTTGACTCTCATTTTTAATATTGTCGAGCTGAGCTTTGTCCATGTACATGGGGACCCAATAATTACAAGGTTTCATTCCCGTAACTACTTTGAAAGGTGAAGCCTGTAAAGCTTTGTGTTTCAATGAATTATGCACCCATGCGGCAAACTTTATTAGTTTGTCCCACATCTGCCTATTATCTGGATCCAAATATAAAGCTAAATACTCATGTAGCTCGCAATGGGCTCTTTCATTTTGCCCGTTTCCTTGTGGTCAATACGCGGTAGTGGTGGTAGCCTGTGCTCCAATGAATTTGGCCATGTCCCTAAAGATGCTGCTCAGGAAATTAGTCCCACAATCAGTCAGTATTTTCTTGGGTGGTCCAAATAGACATACCCAATCGCTCAGAAATAATCTGGCGGTGGTTAAGGCTGACGCTTCTCTCATGGGAGAGAATACTATCCACCGGGATAATCTGTCCTGTATTACTAGGATATATCTGTTTCCCTTAGAGCTGCTTGGGACTGGTCCCACTACGTCCATGCTTACCTCTTTGAAACATTGTTTTGGCACACCTGTTGTCATATATGGCGTTTGGTGGGCGTTGTGTTTATTAGCTTGACACTCATTGCAGGTTTTGATGTAATCACCTACGTCTTTTTCCAAATTGGTCCAGGCAAATTCTTGCCTGAGCGCATATGTTGTTCTATCTATTCCACTGTGTCCCATTGCCGGGGGATCATGGAACAGCACGATGATCCGCAAGCGCAGAGAGGGCGGGACCCAGATGCGCAGGCCTTCTTTCTCCTTTTTATGATTAATCCCTCTTGCCTGCTGTACTGCTTGCCTGTAGGGGCGTTGCCTACTTTCTATGTCTCTCTCGCGATGAGATCCCTGGATATATACGGTAACAAATCTGTCCTTTTGAAAGTGGGTGATAAATATGCGCATAATTTTTTGACTTTCTCTGGTGGAAACCTACTTAAAGCATCTGCATGCGGAATGCTTAACCCTCTTTTGTATTCTACTGTATACTCATATTTGTTGAGGGCCATAAACCATCTGATGGCTCTCCGGCTGTCACTGTTTTTCTGTTGGGCCAGATATGGAATCGCGACATGGTCTGTTCTGATCTTAAATTTATGTCCCCACAGGTATGACCTGAATTGGGAGACTCCATAATAAACAGCTAGGAGTTCTCTATCGGTAATGGAATATCTAGATTTGGCTCCATTTAAAGTTTGAGAGGCACATCCTATAAGGACTTCTTTCTTGTCCTTTTTCTGAGTCAGGATTGCACCTATAGCATGTCCTGATGCATCTGTTGTTAAAATAAATTCTTTGTCGATGTTGGGAAAGGACAGAATAGGGGCATCCAAAAGACATTTCGTCAGGCACTTCTTTGCCTCTTCTTGTTCCTGACCCAAATTAAATTCCGTGTCCTTTTTTAGTAGGCTATACAAGGGCCTTGCTTTTGTTGCGAAATCCTTGATATAAGATCTAAAATAACCTACCAAGCCAAGAAATGCTTGCACGCCTTTGATATTCTTTGGCGTAGGGAAATTCCGGACGGCATCCGTTTTAGCAGGATTTACTTTAATACCCTTGTTACTATTTAAAAAACCATGATACTCAATCTGCGTTTTA
This sequence comes from Notodromas monacha, assembly GCA_905338405.1. Taxonomy (NCBI): domain Eukaryota; kingdom Metazoa; phylum Arthropoda; class Ostracoda; order Podocopida; family Cyprididae; genus Notodromas; species Notodromas monacha. The sequence goes on along the minus strand of CAJPEX010000207.1, from coordinate 4,058 downwards.
AACAGTTGAGATTTTGAAAACTTTACTTTTAATCCGGATTTGTTTAATCTACAAAGGATATCTTCCAGATGGGCTACGTGTTGTTTGGCTGTTTTGGAGTAGATCACTATGTTGTCCACATAAATGTACGCATAGGATCCTAAACATCCATCCAACACAAGATGCATTAAACGTTGGAAAATACTGGGACTATTTTTCAGACCCATGGGTAACCTCACAAACTTGTAATGGCCCATGGGGGTGGAAAAAGCGGTTTTCCACCTTTCATCTTCTCTAATTTTAATATTGTAGAATCCGTGCAACAAATTGAGGGCAGAAAAGAATTTCGCCCATCCTAATTCCTCAAATATTTGACAAATACGTGGTAAAGGGTGTGGGTCAGTTATTACATGCTTGTTCAGCTTGCGAAAGTCGACCACCATCCTCCATCCTTCTTCTTGACCATTAAAGTCGGGCTGTTATACGGAGAAGTGGAGGGTTGGACAATTTTGTTATCAAGGAGATCCTCAACATAAGCTCCTAACAGTGACCTCATCTTGTATGGAATAGGGTACTGTTGGGTGTAAATTGGAGATTCAGTGTTGAGAGGGATATCTGCCTCGTACATGGGGCACAGTCCCAGCTGGTCAGATTTCTTTGCCAGCACATTACGGTATTTTAGCAGCATTTTCCGGACTGTCTTGATGTATTCAGAAGGACACTCAGACGATTCCAAATTTTCGTCTATGAGTTGTTCTAGATTCTCCTTCTCTATATTCCCATGAATTTTGTTCTTACTATCTTTTGCTGCTTGGTTCTGGGATGTTTTGTAAACCTCCTTTTTGGTCTTAGTTGTCATCAAGGTGGCCATTTCAATACCATTGATGGATCCAATGCCAACCGTCATGCGGGGGGTAACTTGTACATCCCGGTCAGTGACGTTCAAGCATAAAATCCTAATCCTTCCCTTTCGCACTTTCAATAAACTTTTTGCGACTATTATTCCCCCATTCTGGAAATTGTCTATTAAGATGGATTGGTCCTCTAAAGCGCGCCCTATATCCTTGCTAGGTCTCACCCAGAGGACGGACTGAGAATTTCCCGGTATAGTGCATGTGTAGACCGGTTACACTTGAAAAGATGCTTCCTTAAGTCCAGTGATTTTGTTCACTTCCTTATGGAGGCGGAAGCCTTCATCTCTTTCAGAGAAGAAAGGGATGCAGACTTTGGACATTATTAAGCATTTCTTTCTGAAATTTATTCCGGCATTTTCAGCCTTAAGCACATCATGCCCTAAAATACCGTCAAATGCTCAATCCGCTATCTTGGTAATTAACAGAGTAGCCTTGGCAAGGAGTAAGTCCTTGAACCACAAGATCGCGTCTAAGGATCCCCGAACGGGTATTTTCCGATCTTCTATGGTTGACAGAGTCAGACCAGGGGTTTGCGTTACCAAATCACTAGTTACAAAGAGAGGGGAAATCAACGATACCTTGGATCCTGTGTCGATAAGGAATTTGACGGGGACAGCAGTTACAGATGTTGATAGCAGGACAACCGGAAGCTTTGGGGATGTGGAAGGTCCGGTCAACAGTTTTTCCCTGACTCGTTGCCTGTGGATTCCTCAATCCCTTTGATCTGTAGGCCTTCCAGCTGTTCTTTGGTGAAGTGGACGCGGATACTTCAATCCGTCCTTACTGCATGACTGCTGGTTGGAGATCTTGCTCCTTTCCTTCCCTTGCCTTTTTGTTCTTGGCCCTGGCTTTTGGCGTGACTTGGGCTCGACGATCGAGAATCAGGGCTTTTGCTGCAACTTGGGGATCTCCCATCTCGGGACCCCTGGATCACGCGCGGAATCCCGTTGTCTGCTGGGAGGGAGAGCATCAGTCTTCTCCCTCTAGGGGGAGGTAAGGCCTTTTGCTCCCCCGTGTAGCCACTCACACTGACACTTGGCCAAATTTTGCCACGTGCTCTACACTCACTCGCATAGTGACCAGGTTTTCCACTATTATAAAAAAGTGCGCACTGTCTGATTAACATTAGTTGTTACTGCTGAAGTACGGAAAACCCTGCGCGATTCGGCTGTTTGTTGGAACTTTCTCAGTTTCTCAACGTTTGTGGTGGCCTCTATCGCCTGCTCTAGTGTTACTGGGACCACGCTGAATTGCTTTATGAAGTCAGGTTGTAAGCCTGCCATAAAGTGACTCAGCATGATCTCATCTATTTGAGCCATTCGACAGTCATGTTGCAAAGTTTCTTCAGCCAACATAGGGTTAGCAACAATTTTTGGCTCGGAGTTCTCGACTCGTAAAACTTTTATTTTACTTGGGGCTTCTCCCAACATCTCAAGACCAATTTTCTTAATACGCACTGAATAATCTAGGATATTCTCTAGGTCACCTTGCAATATTTTCTGTAGCTTCAGCACGCCCAAACCCATCAAATCACCACCATATGCCTTCTTGAGAGCTCTCACTATTGTAGGATAAGGTTGGTCTAACAATACTGGGGTGGCATTATTCAAGAACTCTTTTGCTTTTCCAGTGACTCTTTGGCGAATAACTGATCTCATATGTGCATCAGTAACCTTGCAATCAGCTAGAGCTAGGCGGACTTCATTCCACCGGTCTACCCAAGTGCCTTCGGCTCCTGAGAACATAGGGATGTTAGCCAGGATATTATTGGCAACGTTTTTGTCACCTTTGTAGGTACTGGAATCACGTAGAGTTTTCATGTTGAAAAAGACTACCTTGTCCTTAGTTGGATCATCTAACTGGTTTAATGTAAGCTCTCTAGATTGTAGCTGAGTTTTGATGCCTAAGGCTTGTCCAACTTCAGCTTTTCTCCTTTTGGTCTCGTCTTTCAAATGGGCAGCAAACAACGACAACTGAGTGGTCTTGATGGCTAAGATGCTTTCATTCAGCACAGCCAGATTGGGAGTGAGAGACTCTATTATCAAATTGTAACTCTTCAACTGATCGGCTCAGAACTTGATTTCTCTAGTTAAAGTGGCTCTGACTTCAGCAGATGGCCTGGGTTTGCTATCCCTTTTGGCCTGTACTCTAACGTTCTCTGCTTGAAGTAGCCTTACTAATTTGGACAAGTATCTGACCACAGCTTCTGGAGATTCATTTGCTATCCTAGCCCTATGGACACTGGGGAGTTCATCTACTCTCGGTGCAGGCAACAACATGGTAATTGATAGTGATTGGTCGTCTAAAACACTTTGCTCACGTAGTCACTCTTTAACACTCTCACTTTTGCGCGGGGGATCTCTTTTTTCAGTGACAACTAGTTTTTAAGTTAACTTTCCTTTGGACTGGGCAAGGTCTTCGTTAAACAAGTTTTGTACACAACTTGTTGGTAAGAGTTTCTAATTGCTGATCCGCAATTCGACAATTGAATTTCTTCTAAAAGCACTTTTTTGCCTCAGTCTCTTTTTCTTGTTCAACTTTTCTTCACTAGCGTCGCGTCACCTGTAAGAATTACTACACTTGGTGCACTGAAATGCAGCAATTCTAGGGATCCACCCCTCCAAAAAAGAAAACTACGGCTGCGCCAAATTTGTTATCCAAAAACTATTTTGAAGAAGTGAGGAATCAACAATGATCAGTCGTTGAAGACTACTTCTAACAATTAATGGAAAAGGGGATCGGAGATTTAAACCGTTTTCCGCAACTTTCGGAGGAAATGCAAAAGTTACTCTGTGAGAGTATTTTCAAAGTATTATTTATTATATCTTCACACACAGTCAATACAATACAATTCTACAGAGCAAAGCGGCGTAGAGTCGGCGTTTGGACAAGGTCTGGTGCAATCAACTTAAAGCAACATAAAATGCATCTGTATATATAGCCTCGGCCGGCCATGGACACGGGACGCGCATAGAAAGCCGATTTGGATTGGGGACGTCACGCTTCGTTTCTTTAAAGGAAGGAAGTGTGAGCGCGGTTGAGAAAGAATTCCGTCAACAACAGGATTGGGAAATATAATTGCTGGCGCGCCAGGCGCAGCCAAGCGTAGCGGAAATACATTAGCTTAAAAGGGTTGCGCGTAAAGTGAAGGGTGTTGTGGTCGTT
>CAJPEX010000206.1:64934-143856 GCA_905338405.1 Notodromas monacha | reverse complement strand
AGTTCGTTGGCGGATGCTCTACTTTCTTCTTGAGCGGTTTTTTCCGCTCGATTTATATTAATTTTAATTTTATATTTCGAGGGATGCGCAGCGAGTCCCCAACATACTACAACAAGCGGACTTAAACCGATAGTAGTTGGTTTTCGTTTGAGTAATTCTCGGCCATGTCCCACTGTTGATTGACGAGGCAGTTGTTTGTGCTTTACTGACTCATTAAAACAATTATCGTAAACAAGTCAGTGATTATAACCGTCATGCAGTGCAGAAGTAAATACTGGATTGATCATGTACAGTATTTTCAGAAACTGCGATTTAAGGGAATTTGTAAGAAACACTTTTATATTCCTTCATCAAGTTCAGTAATTCGTAGGTACGATTCGAAGCAATAATTGCATGAATAAAAATTCATTTCAATCAATTCACGCGAAGCAATCCATTTTATTTACGACCGTTTGAAAGGCGCTCTAAATTGAACTTCACTCATTTTATGGTTATAGCTTCTCAAACTTTTCGATTTTCTCCTTGAGCTTTTCAGGAGTCTTTCAAAAACTATTAAAGCTGTAGAATCGTAAGACTGTCAAAAAGTATTAAACGCAGCATTTGACAGGTGTCTTTAACTTGTGATAATTGAATTAGGAAATTTAATTTTTATTTTTTCACATAATCAATTTTTTGTCAATCTTTGTTGCATCGTGGGCACAATAGAACATTAAGCCCAATCCCTCCATCCAGTGATTTCAACTCCAGTTGGATATGTATAAAAGTAAAATTCCACGTTCAGTAATTGTCATTTTTGTGGAAACCCTTCGTTATGACCAATGAAAGGCAGTTGATTTACAAGAAGACCTGAAAGTCTTGCACAATAAAATAAGACCTCGTAGTCTTTTTTTTCTCACACCTGAAAATCCTAGGATAAAGAATCACCCGAGATTCCCAAGCCCATCATCTTTTAAATTTATCAATCCTGCACAAGGTTTTGGAAATAAGTTGTTTTTCGCTCATTAGGAAGTTTAGAAGAAGGAACGACGTTTATAAAAAAGAACTTTGTCAAAAGAGGGATTAGAGACTCGTAATTTTTTACGTAAAAGAAGGTTCGTCACAAACGTGGTAGATCTTGTAAATGTTTTTGAAATTTTTCTTCCGCGATCAAAGAAATGTACCCGACTTATATTAGAACAATTGCCCAGAAGTAGCTTCACAGATTGTCATGCGAATTTTTGTCAACCCTTAAAAGTTGCTCAAGGGAAGCAATTTCCTCTTTCTGTGAATTTTCCGGCAATTTCTCCGTCTCACAAACCACAATCGCGCATGAGAAACAAAAAGCAAGTTGCTGTCCCATAGAAGCACTGGATACCTTCCTTATTTCTCTGCATTGTATTTTCCCGCTGTTATCCGTTATCATTGACACGCTCGAACTCAGCTTTTTCTGCCCCGGCAAAACCGTCAATTCCGTGAGAACAGCACGTTCGCTGCGTATATGGTAATTAGGGTCGATAAACAATGCGTGGGCCCGCTATTGTAAGCCAGACTCCGTATCCTTTCAACCGATTAATCGGAACAAGCCTTCTGTGGATGCGGAACCCAAAAAACCCAAGTACCTTTTCAACGGGCCGAAAACATGTGAAAACAAGTTACGCTGGGCGTGTGCCGGAGATCATTCGGCTTCTGGGACATGACGTGCTGCAGTCGAGAAAGTCGATTAATCATCTCCAGACCGAGTGAGGAAAACGTTGAACAATCAGTTGACCTTCCCTACAAAACATCTACCTCGAAAGAAATTCACCTAACCCCGAAGAACAGCAGTGAAAAGGTTACTGGAGTATTGCTCTAAAAACCCTCACTGTTGAAGCTCGAAAAAAAAAAAACTTTCGAACGAGTCGACTAAAGCGAAACCCCTCGCAGCGGAAATTGTCTCCGATATTATTCAATATTTGAGATGTAAACTTGAGATTTTCGAATATCATTTTGCCTGAAAAGCTTTTAAAGAAGTATTATAGAAAAAATTTGGAAAGTATAGCTAAGAAAAATCACCCTACACTTTCAATATGACGTTAAAATCCTGTATTTCGTACACAAATCGTTCACCGGAAATGTGTTTCATAGTCTATGCTGGAATGGTGGGAAAGCCAAGTATTTGAATTTTGAAGAAAAAAACACATTAATGATCAATTATCCCGCTTTGTGTTCAGTACAATAAATAAGTGTGATGATTTATATAAATGTAATCCTACGAATGCTGCAATTCCAGTTTTTCTTGGGAGATTTTCGCCTATAGTGAAAGACCAGCATTTTATCGCCATCAGCATTAGCATAAAAATGCCGTGATGCATGATTGGCTGATGTAGTTCTCATCTTGTACAAGTCCGAGGTTTTAGAAAGTATTTTGGTGTATGTGGATTATTTTTTACCCTGCGTTTTATGCAGTTCACTTCCGGTATGACTCAATTGCATGCTTACATTCAATGAACAGCATGTAAAACGGGAAAATGTGTGTATCAGATGCATTTTCTTTTCACGTGATATTTTTGAAATTTATTTTTCGCGCTTAAACTTGACACGATTTAGGTACCGTACATACATTCTGGTCTGCTGAACAATTTGATTCAAATTTATGTACTGTACAAGCAAATGAAGTCTCGTCGTGCTTGAGATTAGAGCCTGTTTTGGCAATGATAAGGTACAGTACAGTACTTCAAGAATATTCTAAATATCTTAATTCTATCTGTTTTTTCAAACAACATGTTTTTCCATGTTGTGCTCCAAGCTGGGATAACATTGCTAATTTATCCGAACCACGATTTCAAGAAGCATATGAAGCTGAGTCTCTGCTCAATTGTCGAAATTAAAAATGATTTCCTCTATTTCTTTGACGCGTCGGCTTTTTTGGGGGAAAAAATGAGGCGAACTTTTTCCAACTTATCCTACTGCAGTTGTTCCATTCATAAAAGAATAGTTTCCTGAAAATGTACGTCAATTGACTCACATTTGTTGCTGCTGAGGACTTGAAGGATGTAACCAACAACTGAAATGTTTTTTCAACGCCGGGACAGATATTCCAAGCATGTTATCAAGAGTGGCTCTTTTACCCTCGGGCTCGGAAGCCGCGAGACCTTTTATTTTTGCCATTTCGGGTTAGCAAGATGCAGTTTATGGTACTGCACTGGTGAAGCGAATTTGTAGCATGTTGAAGTACAGTACTTCGGAGCGTTGCATCATAAACTCATAAATCGGTGTAGCATTTCAAACCAGTGGCAATGCAAATTAACATACACGACTCGTTTATTCGATTAGAGATTTCGGGTTCAGATTCTCGCGCAACATGTTCAAATCTTTTCAAGTTGTGACCCAATGAGCAATGAAAAATTCCGACGACCCGAAATAAATTAAAGCACGGAACGGAAGATATATTTGTGAACCAGGAAAGGGTTCACGCCTTCCAAGAATGATTAATCGTGTGTAATTGACGCAATCAAAGTTCTTCGTCTTCTGACTTCTGTGCGTATTACCATTGGGATGTTTACTTTGACCAACTATAGGACTTCAAAATATTTAGAAATGCCGTTTTTATTTGTTTTTGTCTCAATGAACATGAAATTCCCGGTAATTGTGTTCTTGAATTTGACTAGTTCGCGTTATATTACGCGTGCAAATTTCGAGTGTCCGCCGATTGATGAAGAAATAATTCAGGAGTTCAAGAAAATTTCCTAAATTTAATTACAGTACCTCCAACACCAGACAATTAATTTAATTTTCGTTCTGTTTCTTTTGCGTAATATTTCTAACTTCATTTCATTCGAATTTTTTCATTCTTAATTTAATAATCGATCTCAAAACATTTTCACACCATTCTGCTTGAAGCATGTGACCGTAAAAGCAGTCAGCTGGCCTGGATCTTTTTTGAACTCCGGTGACTTAATGTTCGGTACTATAACACCACGACCACGTTTAAGACAGACTCCTTTCCTTTAGGCAGGGGAAATATGAATTTTCAACATCGGATTGCAACAATTATCCACCTGTGTGCGGGCAAAAAATAGAGCATTGAAAAATATTTCGTGAAGAAAAAGACATAAAATTCATAGCTATAGCTGTATGAAACTCGAGAGCCACATTTTTTTTTCGACGTGATTTTCGATTGCGAAGGATTAACCCTTCGCATGGTCGGCAATTCGTACCCACTGCCTTATAAAGGCGCTTATTCGCGTCACACTAATTACTCCGTCCACTAAAAAACGACGGCCCCAAACTGGGGGCGGAGGTGCAACTGCTAAAGGGCCCAAGCTTAAGAAAAATAAAAATAAATAAAAGAATAGAATATTTTTGCTCTGCTTGACCCCTGCATTCGACCTCATTATTTCTAGGTACAATTTCGGCATTTCCGCTCATGGGTTTTCCTCTCTCATTGCGGGTTTCCACTCGGGACTTTCGAGTATCTCTTTACAGATTTATATGAAAATTGCCCACTTCACTTCCCAGGATTTTTATTTTCACTTTCACAACTCTAGCACATTATAGTTCGGCGTAATTTCGCAAGCGGTTCAGGATTTGACGGTATCCTTCGCTTATTTTGTGCAATCCCTGCGTTTTCCTCCGAATCGGCGTTCTTGCACTGTGCTAGAGGAAAATTTCGCAAGTGAAATTAACTGCAATTCGTGGAGATATAATTGAAAATGGTTTAATTTCCTTCAGCAGCAAAGCGCGCGCAATTTTCGGTGACCATCATAAATGAGTTTCATGATCATCAGTGTAACACTTGGTGTATGAAGACGAATTAGAACGATTTCAAGCTTAATCAAAACTGGGATTTTTCATAATGGAGTACTCCAACAAGCCTCGAAACAACTTCGAAAATATTTTGCGACGTTTTCTTTTGAAGATTGTGATTTTCCCAGCAGCCGCACATCACGTTTTTTGGTGTCGAGAAATGCAGTCAATTTTAAAATGTGATGCATATTTCAAAAAATGTACAGCAAATTCATCAAGAGCGTGAATCTCTTATGCGTTTCCAAGCTGAATTGTCTAAACCCCACAATCTACGGATAGAGCTGAGAAAAAAATTGCTGCTCATTTACGATTTTAGTCATGAACATCTGATTCGCTCAAATTATGAACATTAAAACATTACATCCTATAAATATTCAACGCTTTTTTCTGTTCGCTACGTCCTTCATCGTGAAGACGGGAAAATATTCCGTCGGATATACAGTATGTTTTATCTGTTGAACTGCAGTACATTTGGATTGTTTTCCCTTAAATTTCCTGCTGAACATATATTAATTTTTATCAGTGAAAAGCGTAAGTCTACCATGGATAAGACAAAAGTGATTGTTTTGACTCTGATCGGTTCTAATAAATTATTTAAAAAAAAGGATGATCAAGAATATAATCAAATGTCACATAGATGATTAAAATTCAGATTTCGCCCTGTTAAACTTGAAATTATTTCAGTTAGCTTCATTTTAATACTGAAGATGTATATTATACATTTACGAAAAGTCCACAAATTTCGAATATATATAGTATTCGAATAAATAAGTCAAATCATCATAAGTGTTATCGGTGAATTGAATCTTTTGAGTTCATCGTTCTTTTTTTTCGATTTTTAGAAATTGAATCATTGAGCATTAGTGTAAGTCATTCGTGAGGTTTTATTTTCAAAATGAATCGGGATTATTATATTTCTTGAACTGAAAGCGTAAGTCTTTCTTGGATATCAATCTCTCACACCAGCCCGAATCGACTTTAAATCTTATGGTAAAAGATCGATAGAAAAAATATAGTGAATAACCGTGTCATTTACCTGAATGAAAGTGGGAAAAACCGGATGCATCAAACATGATTTTGATGTTCTCGTTATTTATTCTCTGTTTTTTTTAAGGCATTACTCCTCGCCGTGATGACAATGCTCGTCATCGACGACGTCAGCGGGGTCACGATCGTCGTCAGACCCAGTTATCGTCGCATCCGCATTCAAGGCGGTCCCCCGTCGACACCGTCGACCACGTCCACGTCGGCATCTTCCACAGAAGCCTCAACTTCGCCGGGAACACTACCGGAAGTGGATACACCGACAACAACAACAATAACAACAAAGACGTCGAGTGCGGAAGTTCTTGAACGCTTCGGCTCTCCGATTCTTCTCGACGTCGACGACGACAGCTTGCGGCTCCAGAGCATCACGAATGACGTTTTGGCTGACACGCAGCGAGAAGAAGAACAAGAACAAAATGTCGACTCCGTCGATGAGGAAGCAGAGACGGAAGTTCCGATGACGACAGAACGCAGGACCTCAACAGCCGAACTCACCACGACTGATGTCGAATCATTCAACAATGCGTTGCCGGAGTCTTCGTCATCTCCGTCGACGTCGTCGGTGCTGCCCATGTCTAGCGATAGCAGCAGTGACGATGAAAATTTGGCGGAAATCACTGAACAACAAACAACAACTACGGAACCGACATTGCTTTTCAATGAACTCACAACCACTGAAGCAGATGACGAACCAACAACAACAATCGTGTTTCCAATTATTGAAGAACTGAATGAACTCGTTGGTCCGGGACGAGAGGCCAAAGCGATCGACAGTGGCAGTTCGGAGGTTCAAAGTGTCGACAACAAAGAAGATGTCGTCAGGTTCAAATTCGACATAGCGGATCCGTTTTTGTCTGTGATGGGTGCCATGCTGACACCGACGACGACGATTTCGACGACGACGTCGACATCAGGAGCAAAAACAACGACAGTTTCAGAATTTCCACCCAGATTTTGCGATTCGTTGTTTTTTCTTGAAATCGAAGCTGTTGAGCATTCTGCGTTCTAATTCCCTGGCGGTGATGAACAGTTACAACAATGAATTTGAAACATCAGATCAGTGGAGGTCGTTTATCAGGTGTTGCAACACACGAAAACGTGGGATAAATGCTCAGAATTGCAAAAAAAAATGAATGTATTTAATTTTATGCATCGCGTGACTAATTTTTGCGCGCAACCATATCACGTATCTTGCGTAAGACTGTCATTGAGAAGCGGCCTTGTGGACAGTAGCCGAGGGCTTGTAAAAGTCGTGGAACATGCTCAGAATTATTTTATGCATTGAAAGGATTTATGTCGCTTCTTTTGACATAAAAATTAAAATTTGGTCGAGATTCTGTTTTTAAGATTCAGCGATCTTTTGAAAGAAATGGAAATATCTTCCGTTTCATTCAGGATTTTGTATTTAAAATTACTAGATAAAAACATTTGGTGAAGGACAATTTTAAAATAGTGTACATGTGCCTATTTTCTTCGGAAGAAAATTCTGCATTATCTATTAGACTGTTCGGCCTCGTGAAAGTTGCGCCGAATATGAGCGTTACCCCGAAGATGGACCATAACAAATTAATTATCTTTATTCAATCCATATTCATAAAATTCTCTGCGGCTTTTCAATTGATTTCAAAATAATAAAAAAGGCCATAGTCGAAGAATCACTGATTCCAGAGCGGTCTATAAACCCAAAGATGAAATCTCAAAATGATCTCCGATTCAAAAGGAAGATAAATCTATAGATTATCTCGCACCCACGACTTCAACCCACCCGTGGAAATAGCTGTGTCATTTGTTCCGACTACAAATTGATCCAATTTAGAGAGTATTTTGTTTTTAGAGATATACCTAGTTCCACAGGTGATACTGTTGCATGAATTTACACTCCTTATGTATAAAATATATGGGGTGGCATATAAAGGTCTCATAAACTCACTAGGTATGTCGGATACCCCTATATTTATGACATGTTATTCTGCTTATTATATTCCCTTTGGTACCATTCGAATTATTTAAAATTAGGGGAAATCAAAGTCTAATAAATTTTGCACTTATTTCCGTATTATATTTGGATTTGTACTCATAGATTGGAAAAACACAGCCTTTTAAATCGTCATTCATGCGGTGCTACAAAATTTTTGAAATCTTTTCCGAATCAGGAAAATACTTGTGCGGATTTCTTGATCAAATACAGGTACAGTACAACGAAATTCAAGGGACCAGAAACAGTTCTTTGTAGAGAGAATTTCGTTGTGCAGGACCCTTATAACATTGGTAGAGAACCATACATGGAGGCACAAAAAAATCGTTATGCAAAGAAATCATTGTAGACGAGGTCATTTTACATCAAGTCCACCTGCAAAATAAATATCCATATTTTTTTCAAATATTCCTGAGCCGTTGAAAAGGTCTTCCAGATTTTTGAAAAATAGCAAATTCCAAAATTTCCGATAGAAATTCATTTATCTCTCTAAAAGCACGAATGCCAGAATATACTTATTTATTATTTTTTGGTAACAGGCGAGACGATCAGAAATGAAGGGTAATAACATTTTCGTAAATTTCGTGTCCTTAGGAGCCGGAAGCGTCGACAAAGCCGCCGCCGATTGTCGAGTTCGAGCCGCCGTCGACGCCGTCACTTCCGGTCGACGGGGATTCCTGGAGAAATTCTCCATTCAAGAATCTGGAAGCCCGCTTGGGGGCTGACAGACGATTGCGAGAAGAGCAGGAACAAGCTCTGGCTTTCCTGAGGTCCATCAAAACCCCCCTCGCCTTGTCAGAAGCCAGCCCCGGGGGTCGCTCCCGGCCGAAACCCTTCCCGCCGGGAGACACCGCGACGGGTTCGTATTGAATCGTCTTTTATGAAATACTTCAACGAGCATTTATTTTAAAATCATTCATATGAAGCACTCAAACCCTTTCTTTCAATTTTTATTCCTCGGAAATGATGATGGAGTTATAGGTGCAAAATGAATGTCAGCCGCAATAATTTACTGTATATGCAAGTTTGCTAAGATTAATCGACGGTGCTCACGTTTTCAGCAGAAAGTTTACAGTTTCAAATTAAACCATCGAAAAATTTTTTAAAATTGAATTCTCTCAAACAATGCACCTCTTTTCGCGAATAATTAGCACGGCAAAAAATGCGTTGATTTAACACAAATGATCTCCACCCCGGCAAAAACACGGAATGGGTTATAATTTTTGCAAATAGTGGAGGATATAAACCCTTCATAGCTCTTAAAATTAATTGAAATTGGCATATTTGAATTATTTGGCGGGGTTTTCGCCGAATTAAACGAGAGAAAAAAGTGAGTTTTTTCGCAAAAAAAAATAAATACGAGAATTCGCTGTTCTGGGTGGGTTCTAGTATTATGAGTTTTTTTGTCAAAGAAGCTAAAATTCTGACGAATAAATTTGAGTGGCAAATAAATGAGTCATATTTTTCTGTATAGAAAAATAAAAGAAAAGTATTTTTCACGTTTTCTGGGACGTAGTGAATAGAAATGGCTGTTTTTTTTTTGGCTAATATGACAAAGATTCGAATATTCTCTCTCAAAACGTGACATTGGCAAGGATCGCTTTGTGATGATTCATACTTCACGCCAATTTCAATTTGAAAATATTATTTGTCTCAGAAAAATGCAATTTTTGTCCCAGTGATGTCAAAGCCGCATGTCCGATAGACTTTCATATCATACTCACGATATCCAAGGTGCATTCATGGATATTCACTAATTTTTTTTAATGCGTTCAACACAAAAAAACTCCGCATTTTCGAAGCGAAATATTTATAATGAACGAGATCCGTTGCATNCCATATCACGTATCTTGCGTAAGACTGTCATTGAGAAGCGGCCTTGTGGACAGTAGCCGAGGGCTTGTAAAAGTCGTGGAACATGCTCAGAATTATTTTATGCATTGAAAGGATTTATGTCGCTTCTTTTGACATAAAAATTAAAATTTGGTCGAGATTCTGTTTTTAAGATTCAGCGATCTTTTGAAAGAAATGGAAATATCTTCCGTTTCATTCAGGATTTTGTATTTAAAATTACTAGATAAAAACATTTGGTGAAGGACAATTTTAAAATAGTGTACATGTGCCTATTTTCTTCGGAAGAAAATTCTGCATTATCTATTAGACTGTTCGGCCTCGTGAAAGTTGCGCCGAATATGAGCGTTACCCCGAAGATGGACCATAACAAATTAATTATCTTTATTCAATCCATATTCATAAAATTCTCTGCGGCTTTTCAATTGATTTCAAAATAATAAAAAAGGCCATAGTCGAAGAATCACTGATTCCAGAGCGGTCTATAAACCCAAAGATGAAATCTCAAAATGATCTCCGATTCAAAAGGAAGATAAATCTATAGATTATCTCGCACCCACGACTTCAACCCACCCGTGGAAATAGCTGTGTCATTTGTTCCGACTACAAATTGATCCAATTTAAAGAGTATTTTGTTTTCACAGATATACCTAGTTCCACAGGTGATACTGTTGCATGAATTTACACTCGAATACATATTTTATATACCCCACCGTATATTTCCAGAGTATTTGAGTGATCCATACAGCCTATGGGGATATAAATACTGTACAATAAGACGAATAATATAAGGGAAACCATGGTAAGCTTAATAAACAAATTAGGGGAAATCAAAGTCTAGAAATGTGGCACTTATTTCCGTATTATATTTGGATTGGTACTCATAGATTGGAAAAGCACAGCCTTTTAAATCTTCATTCATGCTACAAAATTGTTGAAATCTTTGCCGAAACAGGAAAATACTTCTGCGGATTTCTTGATCAAATACAGGTACAGTACAACAAAATTCAAGGGACCAGAAACAGTTCTTTGTAGAGAGAATTTCGTTGTGCAGGACCCTTACAACATTGGTAGAGAACCCTATGGAGGCAGAAAAATTCGTTATGCAAAGAAATCATTGTATACGAGGTCATTTTACATCAAGTCCACCTGCAAAATAAATATCCATATTTCATATTTTTTTCAAATATTCCTGAGCCGTTGAAAAGGTCTTCCAGATTTTTGAAACATAGCAAATTCCAAAATTTCCGATAGAAATTCATTTATCTCTCTAAAAGCACGAATGCCAGAATATACTTATTTATTATTTTTTGGTAACAGGCGAGACGATCAGAAATGAAGGGTAATAACATTTTCGTAAATTTCGTGTCCTTAGGAGCCGGAAGCGTCGACAAAGCCGCCGCCGATTGTCGAGTTCGAGTCGCCGTCGACGCCGTCACTTCCGGTCGACGGGGATTCCTGGAGGAATTCTCCATTCAAGAATCTGGAAGCCCGCTTGGGGGCTGACAGACGATTGCGAGAAGAGCAGGAACAAGCTCTGGCTTTCCTGAGGTCCATCAAAACCCCCCTCGCCTTGTCTGAAGCCAGCCCCGGGGGTCGCTCCAGGCCGAAACCCTTCCCGCCGGGAGACACCGCGACGGGTTCGTATTGAATCGTCTTTTATGAAATACTTCAACGAGCATTTATTTTACAATCATTCATATGAAGCACTCAGACCCTTTCTTCCAATTTTTATTCCTCGGAAATGATGATGGAGTTATAGTTTCAAAATGAATGTCAGCCGCAATAATTTAGTGTATAAATGCAAGTTTGCTAAGATTAATCGACGGTGCTCACGTTTTCAGCAGAAAGTTTACAGTTTCAAATTAAACCATCGGAAAAATTTTTAAAAATTGAATTCTCTCAAACAATACACCTCTTTTCGCGAATAATTAGCACGGCAAAAAATGCGTTGATTCAACACAAATGATCTCCACCCTGGCAAAAACACGGAATAGGTTATAATTTTTGCAAATAGTGGAGGATATAAACCCTTCATAGCTCTTAAAATTGATTGAAATTGGCATATTTGAATTATTTGGCGGGGTTTTCGCCGAATTAAACGAGAGAAAAAAGTGAGTTTTTTCGCAAAAAAAATAAATACGAGAATTCGCTGTTCTGGGTGGGTTCTAGTATTATGAGTTTTTTGTCAGAGAAGCTAAAATTCTGACGAATAAATTTGAGTGACAAATAAATGAGTCATATTTTTCTGTATAGAAACATAAAAGAAAAGTATTTTTCACGTTTCTGGGACGTAGTGAATAGAAATGGCTGTTTTTTGGCTAATATGACAAAGATTCGAATATTCTTTCTCAAAACGTGACATTGGCAAGGATCGCTTTGTGATGATTCATACTTCACGCCAATTTCAATTTGAAAATATTATTTGTCTCAGAAAAATGCAATTTTTGTCCCAGTGATGTCAAAGCCGTATGTCTTCTCAAAACGTGACATTGGCAAGGATCGCTTTGTGATGATTCATACTTCACGCCAATTTCAATTTGAAAATATTATTTGTCTCAGAAAAATGCAATTTTTGTCCCAGTGATGTCAAAGCCGTATTTCCGATAGACTTTCATATCATACTCACGATATCCAAGGTGCATTCATGGATATTCACTAATTTTTTTTAATGCCTTTAACACAAAGAACTCCGCATTTTCGAAGCGAAATATTTATAATGAATGGGATCCGTTGCATGAGCTGGCCTCATTTCTTGTTTTCATGCCTTCTCGCAAAAATAAGTACTGTATCTCTTTAATTAAATCCGCTATCATCGGTTTATGAATGTTTCCAGGTCCAGGCGAAGAGGATCAGCTGGATGAACGACCAGCGTTTTTCGGCGGCTTCATCAACAACCGGTTTCCGGCGACCCTTCAAGCCGCCGGCCTGAGCTTGCCGTCGCAACACGACATTGGGCGTCCCTTGTTCGCAGCCCGACCATTCCCCGGCCCACTCCCCCCAACCCTTTCCGGGTTCCCCGACGTCCCCCTGCTGCCAGCACCTCGACCTGGCAGCAGCAACAACAACAACAACAATAATAATAATAATGGCGACGTCGACCCCTTCCTCGCGATAACACCGAATCGACAGCGTTCCGCGGCGTCCAAACGCAGTCCGCCGCTGCCGATCGTCGTTTTCGACAGTCCTCGGACAGGGGTTCGAGCGCAACCCTTTGTGAGCGACCCGCCGGTTCGGTTCGGCAACCCGAGGCGGAATTTGTTTCGGAGAGAGCAGCATGCAGCTGTTGCCGCCGCCACTGGCGCCGTGGCGTCCGCGTCGTCTCTGGGTGACGGCCACGGAAGCGGAGCAATTGCTGCAGCGTCGTCGTCTGGGAACCCGTTTCTGGTACGGTTACCCGGGGATCGAGGACGGGCTGCGAGAAGGGTCGTGTTGCAGTCGCTAGGGCTGTGCCTCAAGCACATGTGGCACACTGCATCACACTTGGGTACGTAAAGTAAAAAAGAAACAACGCTTAAACTTTTAGCACACTTGTTACTTCCTTTACTATTACCGCTAGCTAGGGGACCTAAATAATCGTCTGATGAACATTGAAATAATGTTGATCGTTTTGGAATCGATTCGATTGCCGACTCAAGACTTTTTTTTTTACTTTCAACGAATCAAAAGTAGGAGCGTTTACGTTTTCCCCAGCAGAAAATCGTTTTTTTTTTGTCATGCAGATTTTTTCGTCGAATTTCACGTGAATTTCGACGAAATGAATGGTGTGTGATTAAAATAAGCTGCTGAATACGAATAGGCGTGAACGAAATTGTTAAACTGGTTGAAATATCTTGAAGGAGCTGGCTTGTCTTGTTGAGTTGATAAATCCTTCGGCGATTTTTATTCACGACGTAGCAGAAATCTGCCTTTTCAACATTATTCCTAAAAAAAAGAAAAGAGACTCATTCTTTATTAGCCATTTAAATGACGTCGTCAGGTTCGTAATCATTGCGACAGGAGTTCATAGTCGTAGAAAATCCGCATCCTCGAGAAGAAAAAAAATTAAAAAAATATATAAAATACGAAACACTTCCCCTTGAATTAATTATAAATAAGCTATAACACGGTTTTATTTTCCAATATTTATTCGGGCCGGATTCAATACACTTTGTCAGGGTGGAGATTGTCTGTATCAAATCGACATTTTTTTTGCCGTGCGAATGCACGAAAAGTGATCATTTTGGAGATATTCCATTTTTTGTTCAGAGGGCAACATCGAGGAAACCTTGAACGATGCTTTCGCTTATTTCAAAAAAAATGTGTGTAATTAATAGAGAAAGTACATTAAATGAATTTTATCAATGCTGTACTTGCAACTAACAAAAATGATTGCGGCTGACATTCAGTCTGAAACTTATTCGTGCATATTTTTGAAGAATTTAAAAAAATGTTTGGGTGCTTCATAAATTATTTTAACATTAAATATAAGACTTTTTTGCATGCTTCGCTGAGTTTTCAAANAGAGAGCAGCATGCAGCTGTTGCCGCCGCCACTGGCGCCGTGGCGTCCGCGTCGTCTCTGGGTGACGGCCACGGAAGCGGAGCAATTGCTGCAGCGTCGTCGTCTGGGAACCCGTTTCTGGTACGGTTACCCGGGGATCGAGGACGGGCTGCGAGAAGGGTCGTGTTGCAGTCGCATCCCGACACGGAGTTCGTGTACACCGTGTGACGTAGTGTGAACCCATGCATTTCATTTTTTCTTTGTTGCGAATTTGAAAATCGTGTGAACAATGAAGGAAATGATAATGGCGATCGATCCCCTGGCAAATAATCGTCTGATGAACATTGAAATAATGTTGATCGTTTTGGAATCGATTCGATTGCCGACTCAGGACTTTTTTTTTTACTTTCAACGAATCAAAAGTAGGAGCGTTTACGTTTTCCCCAGCAGAAAATCGGTTTTTTTTTTTGTCATGCAGATTTTTTCGTCGAATTTCACGTGAATTTTGACGAAATGAATGGTGTGTGATTAAAATAAGCTGCTGATACGAATAGGCGTGAACGAAATTGTTAAACTGGTTGAAATCTCTTGAAAAAGTTGGCTTGTCTTGTTGAGTTGATAAATCCTTCGGCGATTTTTATTCACGACGTAGCAGAAATCTGCCTTTTCAAAATTATTCCTAAAAAAAGAGGCTCATTCTTTATTAGTCATTTAAATGACTTCGTCAGGTTCGTAATCATTGCGACAGAATTTTATAGTCGTAGAAAATCCGAATCCTCGAGAAGAAGAAAAATTTAGAAAAATATATAAAATACGAAACACTTCCCCTTGAATTAATTATGAATAAGGTATAAGACGGTTTTATTTTCCAATATTTATTCCGGCCAGATTCAATATACTTTGTCAGGGTGGAGATTGTCTGCATCAAATCGACATTTTTTTTGCCGTGCGATTGCACGAAAAGTGATCATTTTGGAGATAATGTATTCCATTTTTTTGTTCAGAGGGCAACATCGAGGAAACCTTGAACGATGCTTTCGCTTATTTCATAAAAAAAAGTGTGTATGTAATAGAGAAAGTACATTAAATGAATTTTATCAATGCTGTACTTGCAACTAACAAAAATGATTGTGGCTGACATTCAGTCTGAAACTTATTCGTGCATATTTTTGAAGAATTTAAAAAAATGTTTGGGTGCTTCATAAATTATTTTAACATTAAATATAAGACTTTTTTGCATGCTTCGCTGAGTTTTCAAATCAGCAGGTGTTCGCAGGTATGTTGCTCTAACAATTTTGTTGACGTCAGTACAGTATTACAAGTTGAAAAAAAAGACGAGAGAAACTCACTGGGTGCTTGGGATTATTATTGCGGCGTTGCGGTCGGTGACGATAATGAAATTACGCCAAGAACTTAATTACCACACGCTCCTTGATTGCTGTCTGGCATTCGTAGAGCGCTTGAAAGCATCCGGGCGGTGTTGCTTATCAAGGCATGAAAATGCTTTTCCGTTCTCTCGTCACTGCGACGTGTTTCTTTCCGAAATCGCGAAATTTTGGCTGCTTTTTTTTTGTTGTGAATGGGTCGGAGAAAGAAAAGTGAAAATACTGATTGTCATTTCGAAAGAAGAAGAAAAAAAAAGAGTGCTGCCGGAACAAGGAATCTCGCACCTGCGAGATGAAGTGGGTTTCCGAAAGTCGTGCAAACGAACCCGTGAGAAAATAAATGTCTCGACCATGTCTGAACGAAATCATTCCGGAGTTTTATTCTTATTTTTTCGTAATCTTTCCGCGATTCTTTTCTCGCCGAACTTTCAGGAAATGTTTCTTCGCTTACATTTCCTGGATAGCTATAGAACGGATTTGTTTCTGAACTCCTTTTTGAAACAATTAATTTAAAATTTCCGTAACCTGAAAGCTTGTCTCAAAAACCTCGGTAAATTAAATTTTCTGAGGCCATTTGTCTGTCACTTTCTCGTCACAGACAAAATAAAAAAGTAACCTGATGTGTTTTGAAAGGAAGTGAAACACTAATTAGGCAAATGAACCCCTGCCTCCAAGTTCAGCATCCTGTCAACAAATTCAAGAAGCAATTTAAGGCCAAGAAAATCACTATTTACAATATCCTGCAATTCTTTCATGGTTCCAACAAAAAAAAAACTGGTTTCCCCAACTCAAAATCTCTCTAGGTTGAATTTTTTGCTGTTCCCTTGAAATTTGACTCAGAGAGATCGAGCTATATTTTTTAGAAAATTGTATTTTTTCCGTTGAATGAATTCATGGCCTGATTTTTTAAAACGTACACCAGGTTTATGCATCAAAAAGTTTCCACGGTATAAATAAGCTCGAACCCTGCCCTTTTTTCTCTCTCTCTCTCTCTCTCTCTGTGAAATAGTCGATCAATGAAGTTGTTCCCCCTTCGGCTAGATCCCTGAGGTTCCCCGCCGTCAGACGGAAGTCCGGGTTCTCATCGTCCGAAGGGCGTTGTTTTCCCGTGCAATAATAATTGTTGTACTCGCGAGCGTCGTACTATCCAGCACGTGTCACGTTTTTGCAATACTACTGATGGGCAGCCCTCATCCCATGACTGGAATCCCGGCAGCAGGCGGAAACTCGATTTCGCCTCTGGCAGCGATACGGACAAGCAAGCACCGGAATTCGAAAACTTACTGTCGGCGAAAGTGATGCTTGCGTGAGCCGGGTCCTGGCGTTTTAATTCCAACCGACGTACGTCACGCAGGCGAGTCGTAAAGTTGAATCATTTTCGCCAACTCTTGAATGCAGCTGCTTGGAAATTCAGCCCACATGAAGCTATGTATGAACCATGCCGTGCTTTTAACGATTTCGTAAAGACCTGACCAGAATGAATAGCCTCGAGCGTTTCTTTTGTTGCTTTGTTTTTACACTCGTTCCGAACAGAATGGGTTTCAAAGTGCTATGGTGGACTATTACTACTGTACTTTGCAACAATATACTCGGGAGAGGAAATGTCAAATAGTCGAACACACAGATATTATTATGGTAGAACGATTGCTACTTTAAACTTTTCGAACAACAAGGAGAAAAAGTTTACGAACAACAAAAGAGCATTTTTATCTACAAATTACGTTCCTTCGTACAGAAAATATTCCTTTACCTAAATTCAAAGCAATACCTGACATGAAGTTATTATGCAATACGTCACAAATTACCAGAGTTACAAACAATCTCACGCTATATATGGTAGGACGTCATAAAAGTTGAGTACTGTATTTTAATCGATAAAGCAATTCGGATTAAATATTCAATTGAACTGCTCGGCAGAAATCTTGAGGCCAAAAGAGTTTTCAATTCAATCTAATACACGCTGACAAAAGTTTTCAATTTTTATCAACTCTTTTTGTGGTTTCTGTGTTTAAAAAAAAAGTTTACTCACAATCTTTATCTTCGTGGAATTCAAAAGAAATTTTCTAGCCGAAACTCACTCGAAATTTTGTTTTACTTCAATGAACTTCAATGAGCCTTCAAGTGCCTTAAAGCAGAATTATTTATGTTGTGTATGAACTGTAAAATCCACGATGTGTCCCGTGAAATGTATTGTGAAGAGAATTTCGCCGGAATGATTAAATCGTTGTCACTGTGAGATAAAAATGCGAAAGTTTCCCTCTATCACAAACAAGTTCAAATCCATTTGGTTACTGAGCTGTTCTATATTTATCATGCTGTGTATCACAAGTCACAACTATAGGAAATATGATCCAAAACGCACATGAACCAGCTTCACTTTCAACCGTATTTTTCCACAAATTAAAGGACTATAATATCCGAACTGAAAGGCTCATTTACTTTGGAAATGAAAAAATTCGGTCGTCCTCGAAGTGAAATTAAGATTTTCCACAGAATTCTTCATCACGAACACATTATATAAGCCTGATTACTTGCGAAGGGTGTAACTTGTAACCACATGAATTTGTCACAAGTGTTTATACCCACATGCTTGAAGTTTTCTATGGAATTTGAAAAATTTTCGCCGTGTTTTTTTTTTCTTGAGTATTCACGCGCAGAAAAAAAGGCGATTAGAACCGAAGAACGTATTTCATTCTTATGAGTCTTTCTTGTCTAATTTCTAGCGGAAATTCAAAATTTCTAGCATATTTGAATTTGCAAACGCGTCTAAGGTAATCCTAATCAAACCTGAGCATATACACCATCAGTTATTCAACTCATCATCTGTAAGCACACGAGGAACGTTTTTCAACTGCTTCACGCAGATTTTCAAATGATGAGAGGAGTAAGATATTGAAAACCTAGTGCAATAATTTCCCATCGTGTTTTTCATCTCACTAATCGACTTTTCATAAACTTTGGGTAGAGCCATATCCCAATCTCTATAATATTGCTGCTGCTGCCACACGTGTGAGACACGTATACTCCTGCAAAATAAACGGCAGTCGCTGTGCGAGACACATGATCGATTTTATTCTTACTTTTTGCGACGTCGAATGCAATCAAGACCCGGTTGCAAAAATAATTTCTTGTGAATGAGGAATAGCTTTATCGCACCGTTCAAGCAAAGATTGTGTCGTAAGCACTTCAATCATCCGCATGCGCTACATTTGCTCAATTTTCTGGGCTGTAAATCGAAGTGGCGCGTTAGTTTACTGCGCATGAGAGGTTCGTTATTTGCTGAACAGTACTTTAACTTTTGATTACAGTGATCTAAGAGTCGTGCGAGCTTTTTGGCTAGTTTCGGGAGTAAGATTGGTCGTAAAAAAGGTATCGTTACTAAACTTGTTCTTTATAGACAAGACCAAAAAATGTATGAAAGGTGTGGCCGAGAAGCCTGACTCATGGGCGCAATTGGAGAATTCCATGTAGAACAAGCCAAGCTGTTTAAAGCAGTGTTCACCAACCTTTTTGGGCTGGAAAATTTCCATAAATTTTTTTTCCGGACCGGCAAAGTTTCATAAAATTTTTTCAGGCTCGAAAAAGTGTTGCTTGAAAGACTCAAGGCAGGTATTTAAAATTGTTTGAATACAGTATTTGCAAAAATCAAGTTAAGCACCAATGAAGCAGCTATAGCTGAATGCTGTCGAAAAAATAGAAGGATGGGCTTTAAGAAATGTCTAACAGAATGAAAAATTGAAATAATTTATTTCAGCCGGTGAAAATTTGTCTGAACTGTCTTTGTGAGAAAAGACAACTTTTATTTGTTCATCAGATAATTTTAACTGTCTTTCCAGAAGCTTAGAAAAAGATAACAGATGATTGCTACTTTTGATAAATGCATATGCAGAAAATTTCCTGCGGACCAGCAAAAAAAATCTGCGGACTGGCGCTGGTCCATGGGTTCAGGAACACTGTTTTAAAGTATTACTTTATTTTGAAATATATGTCGGAATGCAGTAGTTCCTTTCAACATCTACTAAAATTTCAATACTATACTGTATATTCCGAAAAGGTAATGAATGAAATAAAAAATTGAAAGTATACTGCTTCCAATTGTGTGTTATTCTCGATTAAAAATGATGATTAAAAGTTTCCGCAAGATTTCAAAGCCATCATCGAGTGTCGTTTAAGAATTCACAGCAATAACTTTCTCCAGGACTAAACCATCAATGGTTTGTGCCAGTCAGTGGGGATTGAAATGGCGGTTCAAATTTTGAAAAAGAAAAATTCGCCTTCGTGGATGAATTGATTCTACAATTGTATGATCAAGCGAACTGAAAAATCCGTTAGAAGCTCAGGAGTAGTATAACTTGTCGAAAAAGTCCAAAAAAGAATAGATGTGACCTCTTTATATATGAGCGAGAGGGTGACCTTTTCCTGACCTCCACACGGAAATCGGACAAACGTCGCACTTGTTCCGGCCTCCTGCATTATTGCATTTCAACCCAGCCACCCCGTATTTTCTTTCTATAAAGAGGCATTTTTTCTCAAAGATGGGTAAATTTTTACAAACGGTACGCAAGAACGAAAATTTCATTCTACCAATTAAGGAAGGAAGGGCAAAAAAAGTTTGGTAATTTGAAGGTCACCGAGACACTGATATAGATTTTATAATATGAAGCTTGCTTTTTTCATGGGAAATTCGAAATAAGCGCAAATTAATGCGCCTTATTTAACTTGAAGTCATTTGCTGAACAAACTTGAAAATGTCTCCAAAGTGCGATGATCAAACACAATAAAAATTTGAAACCGTTTTTGTCCTACGTGTTTTGACGAAAAAAATTTTTCGCTTTTCCCCCAAGGATCTTGAACCTAAGATTTTTTTTTTTTCAAACACATTGCAATGTACTGTATATTCCTTAACCCAGCAGGGAATTACACGCATTGACGAGTCGTATTTCAAAACAAGGACGAAGGATGAATTGCACGAACCACGCCCTTGGATCTTCTTCCTGTTCGAAAGTTGGATGAATCGAGTGAAAAACATCTGTTGTGTGCGGAATAAAACATTAAAGGAAAGTTTCCTTGAACTAGACCTCAAATTTTAACTGTGAGTACAGTATTGGGGAAATTTTCCAGTAAAATAATAAATACGTTTTTTGTCCTACAGGTGTTCCAGTGAAGGACTCCTGAAAGAATTAGAGTTGAACTCCCATAATGGCGGGCTTCCCTATCCCCAAGGCACTCAAGTATCACAGACATAATCGAGCACTGTCGTAATCAATGCATGCAACAAGCAATCAATTTTCATTATTGTTATCCCTTATTATACCCAAAATTCCTGCAAATCTAGAAGAGCATCAATCTGGAGAATTATTCGCATCAAAATAAATCGAGCACATCAATTTCCATTGGATGACATGTCGGGGTCGTGTTTTTTTCCTCCCGAACGGTTGAAATTTTGGCACAGTTCAAAATATGTCAGGTTAATTGGAGTTTATTCTGCACAAATGGCCATATTTCTGTTGGAGGTTCGAACTGGATCTGATCATTTCGGCGCATGTGCGAAAAATTAATATTCTCGTCTTAATGCCACGACATGCTTCAAATTAGATAAATCATGAATAGTTTTTTAACGAAAAATGTGACTTTTATTCTTATGTAAGTATGGTGCAGTATTTCTTTGCTAATTTCTACTGAATGAAACGAAACATAATGACCAGAAATAATTTTCGAACGAGTTTATTTCAGCAGATTTTTGAATAAAAAGGGCAAGCCCATTATTCATCCACATATTCAAAAAAAGTTGTTTTAAGGTCGATTCGATTCATACATCCAATTGGCGATTACTTTTTCTTAGAGAATAAGACGGATTCTTTACCCTGCATTAATATTTGAAAACATTGAAAAGGTTTGTGAACTAAATTCCACATTTGGAATCGCGCAGATTACTCAATCCATTTCAAGAAAATCGTGTCTAGTACTTTTAAAAGGTGACAAGCCATTCATGGAGAACTTATCGATTGGCTCCAAGGAATACTCAATAACAGTCCTTCGCATATTTATCTGTAAAATTCCGCAAAAATGCGTATGATTCTGCATGTATCATTTGGTCAATCTGCATTCATGGAATGCAGAATACGGAGCAGAAATGCATTGTCATTTCCGTATTTGCGGATGATTGCACGGCAATCTTTCGCGTAGTTTACTCCTTATCTCAGATCAAACTTATTTTATGCATTTAACTGATGATTTTTCTCAACATTTTTCACTTCCTGTAATTTATTGAACGGATATTCAGAGAAGCAGCCAATTATTTTGTCAGAAATTAAAAAACCGACTCGTCGGTGCGTTTGAGCAACATTTTGAAACGAGAAGGGTCAATTAATCATCTGGATTTTGATGCTTCCCAAAGGTTTTATGGGATAATATTTTTGCTGCAAGTTGTCATCCAAGTATTAATTCTCATAAACGTACCTTCACATTTCCGAACCCCTAAAAATCGTGTGGATTAATTTCTCAGCAGGAAGCAGCTCGAAGAAAAAAAATGCCTATATGTCGCAAACTCCGTGCAATAATCCTACTTAATTAACGAAGATTTGATTTATGTATCGAAGAAAAGTCGTGAAATACAAATAGTTCCGTGGATAATGACGGCTCTTTTTTCCCCGAAGATCCAACGTCGCCTTATGCATAAAGGGGGACAAAATGCATTTAAAAAATAATGATATTTCTCAAGAATGGTTAAATGAGTGTCGTTGTCAGGCTGACAAAAAAAAACTGGACTTGTGACAGTCAACTGGCTTCCGTTCGGTGATTGAGTAATATTTGATTCGCTTTACTTTTTTGTTCCACCTCCGCGAGTTGCTTTCTTGCGCGGCTCGTTCGCTTTCGTTCCTTCCGCAATGCAACTCTCGGAGGTTTCAAGTTGAGATTGTCCACTTGAATTACCCTGCTTCAGACCCGACGAGCACTTTCATTTCCGAGCACAGCGAATATAACTAGGCAATTAATCGCCTTTCGGCTAAAACCACTCCAACATCATCTGAATGCTTGGGACCGATGCGTGAGGGAATGCATTTTCGAGTGGACTCTCTCTCTCTCTATTTCAGAATTCTCCAACTGGTTTTGTTTAATTGAGTTCGAACTTGTTTACTTCTCTAAAAATATAATCGCTTTCCATTCGCCTACTGCACATGGAGGTATATGTAAACCCGAAACGATCGCGTAGATTTGATTGCCGATTTGCACGATTGAAGAAAACAAAAGTTATTATGCGGCGAGCGTGCGAAGAACTGATGCAGAAAAGCAGTACTGTACAGTACTTCGCAGTCGTTGAAATCATTCCATTTTTTTATTTACAGAAAGATCGCAACAGATTGCAATAGATTTCCCAAAATAACTACAAAACATTATTATAATCAAAAGTACAGCATAAAAATAGAAATGCTTTTTCTGGATGGCACAATGCAATCATTTAAAAATGCGTGAAACCAGGAAACCCCTGTTCAAATTATTTTAATTTTATTATTTTTACGTAAGCTGCGGCGTCTTCTCCTGAAATGCTCAATTAGAAAACTTTTTCTTGTCACATCGATGCATTCAAAAACATAAATCATATCTTTATTTCAAAGGTCTTCAAACTTGTTTTTTAATTAACTTCGGGCCTTTTTACTTCTCTAAAAATAACAGATTTCCAGTATCCTACTTCGCATGATTATGTTAACCAGAAATACTTTTATTGGGGAGATTCATTAATGATAAGAAAACGTATCACGAATTGTTTTTCCCAGTGGCGAAAGACCAATGTTTTCCGCTCTTCGACATTGTTGTCACTCTCTCAAAAATCGTGGAATACTTCAAAATGCAAAACATCTCTTAAAATGTCCGACGATCATTAAACGTACGTAAATCGAAAGTACAGTATTTAAATTTGATGGCTTTCAGATCGTTAAAAACAGCGGGAAACTAAAACAACCCTGATTCAAATCTTTTCAACTCTCATACATAAGAAAAATTACGGCAAATTCGCTTTTCCTTCCGAGTTTGATTGAAATTTGCGCGACAGTCAACACTGATGCTATTGAAACCATGAAAATCAGACAAAGTATTTTGATTATTATAGTGTTCGAAGAGAAAAAAGAAATCAATTGAAAGTTTTTTGACCACACCTGAAACACTGTAGAATGTGTATAATAATGCAGTTTGAAAAAATCCTCCCTTTTCGGTCGATCCCAAACGGTTTCTCTTTCAGAAATAATACGCATGAATCGAAAGTAGCAAAATTACCACTTCTGTGGCCTCATTTAAAAGTTTAACAACAAATAATTCCAAAGAAAATTGTGTTATCCAGTACTTTACTTTCATCTGTGCACAAATATATTTGGATCCGAAACTCGAAGAAAAACCGAGTTCAAAAAAGAAACCGCGGTTGATTCACTTTCCCGAACAAGTTTTTTCCCCCAATCTTCTTTACTGCTCCGGGCTTCAAAAAAGTTCCCGAGTTGAAAGAAAAGTGTAGGTGCAATTATCAATAAAACCCAGGGCTGGCTGGTGCACCCATTATCCAGTGACACCCGGGGAAGACACATTACTTGGCCGCGAAGATTGATCGAATCCATCAATAATCACGCCGCACGAACCCGCCTTTGAGCGGCCCGTCGTAATTCATTTCAAACGTCGTTCCGAAATGGCCCACTTCGTCCTAAATCGTCTGTATACGAGTCCAGCATATAGGGACAATCAACAGCACGCCTATCTTTGTTTCAGTTCTTTACTGAACATTCATTCCTGGCATGTGAGTCTTTTTTTTTTCTACATACTAATCAACCCAGAGTTTTCCAGAAGGACCCGAGTATAACCGTGCAGTGAATTACTCATTGGTGCAGTACAGTACTTGGCTTGCGGCTGCGGAAGCCGTCGGAATATTCTTAATTACCCTCTGGTCAAATTGGCGCTCGTTACGGCGAAGCAACCAGAAAATACTGCATTGAGCCAATGAGAATAAATCAAGGGAATTGCTCAAACAACTGGCGCTTCCTTCAACTTTACCACTCTATACTCAATCTTCTTCTTCTTTTATAATTCTCTGCTGAATTTTTTTTTCTAGTGCAATGTGATTCATACGCTAATAAACCCAGAATATTTCTGGGACTCGTGCGCAGGTAATCTTGAAATTTGCGTTGAAGAAAGATTGGACGATGGAAAGTAATGAGAAAATCCTGACACCAGCGACATTTGAAATTGTTTTTGCACGTTTTCATAACTGCGGAGTTGTTTGCTGGCATTTCTTAATTCAGTGGCACTACCCTCAACTTTTAAAGTCTATTCAAATTGGAAAAATGCGAGGGAAAACTTGTGGCATTCTTTAAGGACTCTTCGAATCTCTTCTACCTATTTTCAGGATTTTTTTCGAGAATTACTTGAAAATTTCGGAAAACGGAAGTGTTCATAAATCCCCAGCCTATGAATAATTTTCATAAAACTTGATTCCACCGAAAGGCATTCATCATCCGTGTTCCCACGTTCGAATCGTATCACGACGGGACATAAGAAAGAACTATCAAACATGTGGACTTGGCGGATTATGCTAATCCGAAATGAGAGGAATTTTTAATTATGCAAACATGCTTTCCTCGATGGCTCAAGGGGTTGTAGATTTAGAGCAATGGGAAACGCCAACTGGCGTGACGAGCTCGCACGGGAAACGGGCATCCGAACAATCATCTTTGTAATTATCGTCGGGGTATATATATATATATCTTCAAAGAAAAAATCAGAAAGAAGCTTCAAGTCCGATATTTTTCACTAAGTGAAAGACGTTGGATTCACTTTATCAATGGCTAATTCTAAAAGACAATCGAAAGGACTTGACATAAAATCGAGAGAGTAAAACAATGACAAAAAAATGATCAGAATCTCCCGATGAAAAAGTAGGTCTCCTCAACTTTGCCCAATCGTCGTATTCGTTTTTTTTTTATCCACGCGTCGAGGAAGAAAGTGAACTGGGATTCAATGGATTTTCTGCTGGCAAAAGTACCCCGACGACATTACTCATTGCAACCTGTCACGAAGTCCGTCTGCAACTAACAAGAGAAACCCGCATGTTGCTGCTTTACATACCACCGAAGCCGAATCAATTAAAGAAACTACATTTTCTCTTAGGGCATGGACAAATTCTGTTTTATTCTTTATTTAGCCACACCTCATGGACGTGTAACGGAACTGATACGCGTCCTGTCAAAGAAGCTGATAAAAAATTAAGACACCGAAAATCTATGAGATTTTTCCAGAAGTTTAGATTTTTTCTTACTTCCACACGGAATTCTAGCACCACCTAAATAAGGTACTCTTTTATTATCTGCAATGATGACAATTTTCAACAAACGAAAACCCCGAAGTACACACACACACAAAAAGCCTCGGGAAATCCGTTTGAACAGCAACAAGATGATGTTCATTTCACATTTTCTGACTATTCTGAGTCTTTTAAAAGTGCGTTCGAGTAAGACAATCGTTCTAAATACTCAAAAAACCATCTTCATAAAGCACATGGCAATTTTTCCTCAATTTACCCAAGCGCTTGTTGGTCACAAAAATTCAATCAGCGCCAAAATTGATCTTCTCGCAAAAACAAAAGGGCTAGATTAAACTTAATTTTCCAACATAACGAGCTCAAATCGAACGACATATACTACTATGCTGTGAAATCAGTATACAATAATTTTTTCTGCATTTACAGTACAGTACATTCAATCAACATCCACCCTTGAACAGCACTATGTCTTCAATTTATAACCAGAATATCACCAAAAGATATGGATTAATACCAGGTGGATGCGAATTCCCCATTCTTACGTTCGCGCTCCCCCAAATTTCACTCCATCTAAAGTCCATACAAGAGTAGCAAAAGTACTTTATCAATTCATAACCGGAAGAAGTAACAAATTGAATTAAGTGAGTCCCAGGTGAACGCGAATTCCGCATCCATGGACTGATGAAAAATTAGCCCCATAAAAAATTATAAGTAAGAAATTGAATAAAGTGAGCCCCAAGTGGATGCGAATTTTCGCAAATCTCATGTGTGAACTTACCAGAGTTTAAAAATAGCAAGCCCAAGCCCGGAAGAGGAGTCATTCACGTGACAGAAGGAGAAGAAATATATACTGTAATCGTACATGTAAACCTCGTCAATGGGCTTCTTTCTTTCTTTTTTTCAGCATGTTAAAAAAAAATTGAAGCACGGCGGGTATAGACGACGATCTTGAGTCAAGGAGTGCCGTTCGTGAGGGAGGAAGTAAGGAAGGAAGGGATACGGAAGTACGGGGTTCCTTCCCTGATGCATGCGATGCGGCACTGACACAATTTAAGGCGGGCTTCCGCCGGGTATCCGTGCTTGGTTCATTACCGCGCCTCGCGGGCTGCTTGGGCGAGATTAATAACGCACGCGGAGCATAATGACTGCTTCGTTTCTGATATGCTTCCCCCCCTTTCGCTGTTGCACCCAATTGACCAACGCCAAGTCTTTTCCCCTGTAGTAACGTATTCAAATATATTAAGTTATCTTATTGTTCCACTTTCGTTGCGTCTCATCGATCTTCCCCTTTACAGTACGTCAAAGCCTTCAAGGGACCAGAAGAAAATTCTACTCAGGGAGGTTGGGAGTTGGGGAAACAAGCATTTTTGTCCAGGAAGATAATGAGGAATTACAGGAAATTTTATTTGGTGATATTTTAAATGTTAAGTTGCTTCTTGAATGAGTTGACAGGATACTGACATTGGAGGCAAGGGTTGATTTGCCCAATTAGGTTTTCACTTCCTTTCAAAACACATCGACTTTTTATATTTTAATTGCTCTTCACTTTCCCGAGTCAATAAAATTGTAAACAAATGGCCTCTAGGAAAATCGACTCATGGAGGTTCGAGGGGTAAGCCTTTGAGTTAGGAAGGTCTTTAATGTTTTTTTTTCTAAGGGAATTCAGACAAAGTCTTGAAAAAATTGGTCTAGGGAGGTATTCGACCAAGGGATTTCTAAGTTATTCAGATTAAACTGTCATTTTTACTGGAATTCTTTCCCCGGATATTTCGGAAAACGATTCATTGTCAAATCCTTTACTTTTGAAGAAATCGGTTGACATTTTTTTTTCAAAATTTTTTGCTATAATTTAAATTGAACAGATAACCAGGCAAACTAAAGCTTGAACTTTCGCGGGAATTGAATAGAAAATAAAATATGTAGTTAAACATCTCTACGTCAAATTTAAAATAACTAAAAGAAACTTATTTAATAGAGAGTAGTAGAGTCAGAGGATTTAGCGTCATTTTGGTAAACTAATCGCTGGAAATTATTTTATAGGCAAATTATTAGACGTGTTGATTGTTTATAGACGTCTTGCCTGCAGGGGATTATGAAAGGCATACAAAAAAAAAAAAATGCGCATATTGGGGGTATGGAACAGGTATTCTAAAAGTTAGCACGAATTTAATAACATAAAGCCTTCGAATTTCGACTAAGGGGAGTTTTGACAAAAAAGGGGACAAGTTAGTGAGGTTAAAATTGCATTGGCGTGGGATTAACTGACAATTATAATATAAGGAGGTTTTTGACTTATGGACTCTGATATTTGACTTCAGTGCAACTTGGCGAGATCAGTCTGAATATATGCATTAGTTCTGAAATTTATGTTCGTATACTGTACTGCACATGAAAGTGCACAAGTTCAAGTTTACATTATTTTATACTGTACTTTACACGGTACATGAATAAAGAAAGGCTGGTTTTCTTTTTGCAGTGTTTGCTGCTGCATACTTGCTCTCTGATCCTAACATGCTGCAAAACAAGGAAAACCGTATGTGTAACAAACAACAAGCACATATCACATGCATCATCTACAAAATGCTGATGCTGCTGATAATAGTAAATGGGGGGTCAATACGTGTCATTCGATCAGTCACTCAACGTCCAGTGATGCATCATGAGCAGCAGCAGCATTGATGGGAAAATATTGTATTATAATGGTGTGGTAGACGATGCAATAAATGATGGTGATGAAGATGATGGTAGCATGAGTCGGGCCAAGACGTTGTGCACCGTGGACATGGTTGGACGGGCCGACTTGCTGGCCCTGACACAGTAGGTGGCAATGTTGGCCAGTCCCGTGGCCAGGGCCACTGGCCACGGCCCTGCCCGTGGATCGCACATGACTCGAGTCAACCTCTCTGGCTCCAGTCCCGTCTCTTTCTTCAAGTAAGCTAGCTGATGAAATAACATCAGTTTCTTGTTATTGTGATCGTTTACACCAGTGTTCCTCAACCTTTTTGGGGCCACAGACCAGCAAATTTCTGTGAAACCTTTTTTTTTTTTGCGGACCGGCAAATTTCGAAAAAATGTTCTGCGGACCAGATAAGTTTCATAGAATGTTTGCTTGAAAGACCTTATGGCAGATATTCAGAGAGTTCCTTCTTATTGAAAAAAAAAAAAAAGTTGTGCACCAATGAAGCAGCTATTGTTGAATGTCATCAAAAAATTATAAAGGTGGGCTAGAAGAAAGGTTTCTCAGAATGAATAATTAAAATAATTTATACGTGCAGGTGAAAAGTTGTCTGAAGGGTGCTTATAGGAGAAAAGCCAACTTTTATTTATCATTACATAATTTCAACTGCCATTATCTTTCTGAAATTTCAGAGAAATACTTCATTGCTACTTTCGAAAAATTTATTACGCTGAAAATTTCCCGTAGACTGGCAAAAAGGTCTGCGGACCACGGGTTAATTGGGGGACACTGGCTGTTTACACTGTCACCGTATTTTATCCATCAAATACTCACCAAATCTTGACCTGGATGCGCCAGGTTGTCGTCAAAGGCCGGCATGCCCGTGAGCAGCTCCAAGAGCACGACGCCAAAGGCGAACGAGTCCAGCTTGGGTGACNGGCACTGACACAATTTAAGGCGGGCTTCCGCCGGGTATCCGTGCTTGGTTCATTACCGCGCCTCGCGGGCTGCTTGGGCGAGATTAATAACGCACGCGGAGCATAATGACTGCTTCGTTTCTGATATGCTTCCCCCCCTTTCGCTGTTGCACCCAATTGACCAACGCCAAGTCTTTTCCCCTGTAGTAACGTATTCAAATATATTAAGTTATCTTATTGTTCCACTTTCGTTGCGTCTCATCGATCTTCCCCTTTACAGTACGTCAAAACCTTCAAGGGACCAGAAGAAAATTCTACTCAGGGAGGTTGGGAGTTGGGGAAACAAGCATTTTTGTCCAGGAAGATAATGAGGAATTACAGGAAATTTTATTATGTGATATTTTAAATGTTAAGTTGCTTCTTGAATGAGTTGACAGGATACTGACATTGGAGGCAAGGGTTGATTTGCCCAATTAGGTTTTCACTTCCTTTCAAAACACATCGACTTTTTATATTTTAATTGCTCTTCACTTTCCCGAGTCAATAAAATTGTAAACAAATGACCTCTAGGAAAATCGACTCATGGAGGTTCGAGGGGTAAGCCTTTGAGTTAGGAAGGTCTTTAATGTTTTTTTTTTCTAAGGGAATTCAGACAAAGTCTTGAAAAAATTGGTCTAGGGAGGTATTCGACCAAGGGATTTCTGAGTTATTGAGATTAAACTGTCATTTGTACAGGAATTTTTCCCCCGGAAATTTGGAAAACCGATTTATTGTCAAATCCTGTACTGTTGAAGAAATCGGTCGAAATTCTCTTTTAAAAAATTTTTGATATCATTTAAATTAAACAGATAACCAGGCGAACTACAGCCTGAACTTTCGCGGGAGTTCAATGGAAAATAAAATGTGCAGTTGAACATCTCTACGTCAAATTTAAAATAACTTTAAAAAACCTTTTTAATGGAGAGTAGTCCAGTTAAGAGGATTAAGCGTCATTTTGGTAAATTAATCGCTGGAAATTATTTTCTAGGCAAATTATTAGACGCGTTGATTGTTTATAGACGTCTTGCCTGCAGGGGATAATGAAAGGCATAAAGAAAAATAATGTGTATCTTGGGGGGGGGGGGGGTATGGAGCAGGTTTTCTGTAAAAGTTAGCACGCATTTAATAACAGAAAACCCTTTGAATTTCGACTATAAGGGGAGGTTTGACACAAAAGGGGACAAGTTAGTGAGGCTCAAATTGCATTGGCGTGGGATTAACTGAAAATTTGAATAAAAGGAGGTTTTTGACTTATGGACTCTGATATTTGACTTCAGTGCAACTTGGCGAGATCCGTCTGAATATGCATTAGTTCTGAAATTTATGTTCGTATACTGTACTGCACATGAAAGTGCACAAGTTCAAGTTTACATTATTTTATACTGTACTTTACACGTTACATGAATAAAGAAAGGCTGGTTTCCTTATGCAGTGTTTGCCGCTGCATACTTGCTCTCTGGTCCTAACAAGCTGCAAAACAAGGAAAACCGTATGTGTAACAAACAACAAGAACATATCACATGCATCATCTACAAAATGCTGATGCTGCTGATAATAGTAAATGGGGGGTCAATACGTGTCATTCGATCAGTCACTCAACGTCCAGTGATGCATCATGAGCAGCAACAGCATTGATGGGAAAATATTGTATTATAATGGTGTGGTAGACGATGCAATAAATGATGGTGATGAAGATGATGGTAGTATGAGTCGGGCCAAGACGTTGTGCACCGTTGACATGGTTGGACGGGCCGATTTGCTGGCCCTGACACAGTAGGTGGCAATGTTGGCCAGTCCCGTGGCCAGGGCCACTGGCCACGGCCCTGCCCGTGGATCGCACATGACTCGAGTCAACCTCTCTGGCTCCAGTCCCGTCTCTTTCTTCAAGTAAGCTAGCTGATGAAATAACATCAGTTTCTTTTTATTGTGATTGTTTACACCAGTGATCCTCAAACTTTTTGGGGCCACAGACTGGCAAATTTCTGAGAAATATTTTTGCGGACCGGCAAATTTCGAAAAAATGTTCTGCCGACCAGATAAGTTTCATAGAATGTTTGCAGGCTAAAAAACATGTTTGCTTGAAAGACCTTATGGCAGATATTCAGATAGTTCCTTCTTATTGAAAAAAAAAGTTGAGCACCAATGAAGCACCTATTGTTGAATGTCATCAAAAAATTATAAAGGTGGGCTAGAAGAAAGGTTTCTCAGAATGAATAATTAAAATAATTTATCTACGCAGGAGAAAAGTTGTCTGAAGGTTGATTATAGGAGAAAAGCAAACTTTTATTTATCATCACATAATTTCAACTGCCATTGTCTTTCTGAAATTTCAGAGAAAGATAATAGACTTCATTGCTACTTCTGACAAATTTATTACGCTGAAAATTTCCCGTAGACTGGCAAAAAGGTCTGCGGACCACGGGTTGGGGGACACTGGCTGTTTACACTGTCACCGTATTTTATCCATCAAATACTCACCAAATCTTGACCTGGATGCGCCAGGTTGTCGTCAAAGGCCGGCATGCCCGTGAGCAGCTCCAAGAGCACGACGCCAAAGGCGAACGAGTCCAGCTTGGGTGACACGTGGCCCAGGAAGGCCTCGGGGGCCATGTAGGCAAGAGTGCCAACCACTTGCTGAACATGATCAGCATCATCATTATCCTCACGACTATCATCACTGGAGCTGATTGATGCTGCAAAGCCGTAGTCTCCGAGTTGGGCCCGCAAGTGCTTGTCCAGCAGGATGTTGGCCGCCTTGACGTCGCGGTGCACCATGTGACGGCTGTGGAGAAAGGCCAGGCCGGCTGCCGTGTCCAGGGCCACTCGGACACGGGCCAGGGCATCGTTGAATAGGCAGGGATGACCCGTGCTGTCTCTGGCATTTCTTGACGTCGACATTTCCGGCGATAACAAGAGATGGTCGAGTACTGAGCCCTCGGGCAGGAACCGGTACACGATGCACGGGAATGGGCCGTTGATGGAGTAGCCGAGGATCTCCAGCAGGTTCGGGTGCTTGATTCTAGCTTGTGAATTATCAAAGTCATCAATATTTAATTTCATTCTTGCGTTCACTGCTCAATTGGATCAATCAACTTAAGCACAAGCAAGCTCTGATGGACAGATTTAAACGTGATTTTTATCTGTTGATACATCTTGCATATTTACTCTAGTACCATGTACATAATTTTTTCTGAAAAGACAGGGAATTATTTTTGGCTAAAATACTCCGTCATTATACTAATACGTGGTTTTATTTTGTTCAGCATCATAATTTGAAAAAAAAAATATAATTTTTAACCATGTAAAATTGGGGTGCGCGTTTAATGTGGTGGATTAATTTTGGACAAATTGCATGCCAAAAAACGAAGACGAGCGTCATATTCGAGGCCATGAGGTACTTGAGTAAATACGGTATGTAGCTTCTAAATACATGAGTTGTTGTTGCCGGGAGGACCTCCTAATATAAATAATTAGGATTAATAGTACTTGAGAGATATATACAGCAAACCATTGATGGAATTATTTGTTGGCCAGCATCATGCATTTGCCTACATTACAAATAAACGGATTGATTAAATCAAATTTCATTTTTCCACTTTATTATGATAAAAAATGCTGTTTTCAAGCGTGTTGATTTTTACCAGGCCCAATGCTGCGGTTTCAGAATGATATTTCATTTCCATGTGTGAATCTACTGTACAGTAATTTACAGTACTGTGTTTGACTCTGAACTGTATTGCCTAAGCTTCTATAAAAATGTTTCTACGCAGTCAAGCCTCTACAAGTCAAACTCAGAGGGACCCACAAGAAATTCAGATTCGAAAATCTTTTAGTAAGGGAAACTAGCATTTTTGCTGCATAAAAACAAGAATTGCAAGAAGGTAGAAGTTGTGATATTCTAGGACTTGGACTTTCGGATAAATGAAGGGATAGGATGCTGAATTTGGAAGCAAGGGTAAATTTGCCCCATTTTTACAAAATTATTATTTAAAAGCATCAAAAGTTACTAATTTTCTCCTTCCTGGGTCTAAGGAAAATTATTTTGAGAGCCTCTAGAAATTAAAGTTTTAGAGGTTTGAGTGGGAAAATTTTTTGGGTTAGGGAGGCTGCTGCGGAAAAACGCCATTTTCTCAGCTGGAAAAAAATGAAGAATTAAAAATTATAATTTTTGATACTCTGGGTCTTGGACTGCCGGATAAATTGAGTGACAGGATGGTGTATTTAGAGGCAAGGGTACATTTTTCTAGATTAGTCACTCACTTATTTTTGAAAAGCATCAAAATTTTAATTTCCTTGCTGTTTTCCCTGGGTCTAGAGAAAATTATTTCAAGGGCCAATATGGAAATTCAAGTTTTAGAGGTTTGAAAGGGGAGTATTTTCTTGGGTCAAGGAAATTTATATGACACTGTTCACATGAGGGAATTTATACAATGAACAAGTACAACTTGGAGGTTTTCAACTTCGTATATAACGTTTATACATCGTCTGGAACCAATACTGAGAGCCTTCACTCACTTGGCAATCTGCTCAACTTCCAAGACAAATTGACGCGCAAGCAAAACGGGTTTGATGACCGCAGCAGTGGCAGAATAAGACGACTTCTTATTGTCATTCTTCGTGCCATTTCTTCGTCTTCTCCTTCTTCTGCTACTTCTGCCGCTGACGTAATAGTCCATGTTGAGGCGTTTGACGGCCACCTGCACCGTCGCAACCGCCTGTTCCTGCTGCTGATGAATATCCGTCGCAAAGGCAAAAGAAGACGAGGAAGGATTTGAATAACGCGGGGCAAAGACGCCTCGGTAGACGGAACTAGTGCCGCCTTTCCCCAGTTTCCGCGAATGTAGGAAGTTGTTTGTGATGCGACGGAGGACGCCGTAAGGCACGTGGACTGCTGGTGAGTCAAGCAGCGTACTGGCACACCCACGACGCACGAGGCGGCAGAGAACAGTTTGAAACGACGACGGATAATGATAATGATTATGAGACGAAGATGGAATCGCGGAGGACGAAGAGGACGACTTTAAATTGTCGTCGTCGTCGTTGTTATTCATCAATAACCCCCGCCCCGCTTTTTCCTGGTGTCTCTGATGATGCTGTGCTAATGCTGCTGCAGCTGGTGGCGGCGACGGTGGCGGCGGTGGCGGCATCATCAACAAGAACGAGACTGAAGACGACGGCTGCTTTATCAGTCATGCAGCGCTCCTGGTGATTTTTTTTTTTTATTGTTGAATCGGAATCCTGCTGCTGCTGCTAAAAATCACACAAGGATTTTTGCGAATCTGGTCATATGCTGTGGCGAGCTGCAGTATTACCATCATCACCAGTCATGTTACTTGATTATGCCTCCTAGCTGTCACGACGATGATCTCCTATTCGTCAATAATACTGAAATATTGTTTCCGGTTCATCCAGCAACAGCATCAGCACATGCAAGTTGTTCATTCATCCTCTAAAATTTTCCCCGTTCGACTAATTTGATCAATAGGAAGTTCAGATTTGTGAAGGTCTTTTGGTCTTACTAGTAGCTGTTGCCACTATTATTGCAGCGGAGACAAAAAGAAGGCAGTGAGAAGAATGCTTTCACTTTCCTGATGGTTCTTGATGGAAATTCGAAAAATAATATAATTTCCGCACTCTCACTGAGAATATCAGGGGGCAGAAACATTTTAATATAGTGCTGTGAATCAAAAGAAGAAAATCTGACAAAAAAAATTATCATTTTTAAAAGCTTTCGAAGAACTTCAGGGTGCAGAGAAATTTTAATAAATCAAAAGAATCAAAATTTGGAAAAACATTATCAATTCAAAAAGCTCTCTAAGAATTTTAGGAGCAGAAACATTTTTAGAAAGCAACAGCAGAAACATCTGGGGAAAAAAGATTATCATTTCCAAGAGCTCTTCAAGAATTTTAATGAGCAGAGAAACTTTTGATGAGTGAAAAGGAGAAAAATCTGGGGATCTGAAAATACAGTAGTGTAGAATCAAGTTGAATGAAGATGACCAAAATTGGCCATATTTGAATGAATGAATGAACAGAACACTTTATTTGCCGCTTTTCAGCGTTCACGAGGTCCAATCAAGATTCCCACAACCAAACCCCCTTCCCACCCAACCCAAATCCACTCAATGACATTTTAATCACTTCAGAGCAAGAAAGCACAAATTGATAAAAAAAAAGAAAATACAATACAACATGAAATATTTGAAATATTCATCAATGATGGAACGATTTCCCCGAGGCGCCACGTATCACGAAAGCCAGAAGAAAACGCTTTCGCTCTGCTGTGCGAGTGACAACGGCATCCGCAACACGCGGTTATCAACAGGCAATTGCAACTTGAAACGAAATTACGTCAGAAGACTGAGCCACGTTTTCCTCATGCCCTGCCTTCCTTGTTTTTTTTTCAATTTTTTCCTTTCATCGCCGGATGAAGCATATCTAGAACAGTTTGGACCTACGTTCCTGCAAATAACGTCTCGTTTAAGCCGCGGAAATGTCTATAGATAATAATGGTTATGTCAGTCGATGACAGGAGCCGATTGTTTTTCGTCGGGCAGCCGGACATCCGGCGGCACGCATCATCCGTCTCACTTTTTCCGGCAATCTTTCCGACTTCTGCGTGCCAGGAAAACGCCAACAAGCACAGCAGCAACTATTCTTTGCTTTTCTTGGGACTTCTGCCGTCTGGGAAGCAATTTATTTGCAAGCTTTAAAAAAAGCCTGGCTTATGATTTTTCAAAAAATTTCACGAAAAAATTGCTTTCTACCTATAGCTAGGACGAGTTTCCGTTTGGTGTTTAAAAAGTTTTGTCAGCAAAATACTGTACCTGGTTTTGAAATGAAGTTTACCTTGGTTTTTATCAAGAGTCCCATTACATTGACTGTTGGGAGATATATCTAAAAAAAAACTTGAAATAAATCTGTGTTCATATAAATTTTAAAAGACTTTGGCAGCGTCAATTTTACTCAAAAATTGTTATTTTAACCCAGCTTTCGCAAACAAAGCCATGCAATCGCGCATATATTTCAAGGTCAGCAATTTGTTATAATGGATGATCTTTTGAAGATGTCACTTCAATAATGCCCTAATTTCAATAAATATTTAGTAGAAATTATATACAGCCCACGAATTAGTGAAATGAACATGTTTGGAAGGTAACTTTCCTTGTGGCTATAATTTCGATCGCTTTGCAACAATGCTCCGTAAAAGGTCAAATTCAAAGGTACGTCCATCAGCATTTATAGCTATAAAACAAGAGAAACATGAGACTGAAAAAACGATTTGCATTTTACTGGAAGTTAAACTAAAATCTATTTGAGTCGACAGACCTCGTTCTTCTCTTATTGTTTTATTTCTTTCCACCTTGTCCTTCGATGTGTCAGAACTGTATTCACAATTCATTTAATTTCAAAATGCTGAAATACAACCGTGATACAGGATTCAGACTACTGTATTTCATCACATGATTCATAGTTTATAAGAAATGCAGTTTTTTGTTCATTGCCCAAGTAAACAGGAAATTCGGCTTATACGACTGAAAAGATCGAAGACGTTTCGAAACTGGAAGGTCAGGAATTCAGTGATAGAGAGAGTTTTTTGGGTCGAAAATTGTTGAGATTCCTCATCATTATTATTTAATTTCCATGGTCCATAAGATTTACTGTCCACTAGATAAAACGAAATTACTTTCGGACTAAACCCCGAATCCTGGTTTTAATGACTCCTCGACGCGCGGAAGGACGAACAAACTCAGATTTTTTTTTTCAAGCAGGGAAATTTTTCTTACATTTCGAAGAGTATTTATTTTTATATCTAGTTTTAGTTAGCGTTTGCTACAAGAATATTATTCCTGGCGAATAGAGTTTCAAGAATGGATACTCGCAGACATTTTCGAGGCAAGAGAACTTTTTTTCAGCGTTCTTTTTAGGAGCAGGAATCCTGGCGAGTAGAAGAGCAATGAAACTTTTTGCCGGGAAATCAAAATCAGCATTATCATTCAGGGAAACTTTCTCAGAGTTTGAAGATTTTAAAAGTTTGTTTTCCGATAAGCCTTCTCTTCGAGAGCAAGATATCCGGAAAATAGATTAGCAGTGGAACTTGTTGAAGATGAATCAGAAGTATAATTTGCTTGAGCAGAGAAATTCCAATCGATAAAATTTGCTGAGTCCGGAATATTCGCATTTTACTATTTTTACGACAGGCATTCTCTTGAGAAGGATATCAGGCGAGTGTAGAAGTGAGAAAAAAATTGTGTTGCAGGGAACTTAAAAAGCATGATTGGGAAACAGAACATTTTTGAAGATCGAAAAACTTGCCCTTCTTTTTTAATATTAAGCGATCTTTTTCAGAACAGGATCCACAGCAAATAGAAAACCAGTGAAACGTGTGGCAAGAAAATCCAAAAACCTCATTTAATCATGCAAGGAAATTTGAAAAAAAATGTTCAAGAGTACAGTATATGACTTTTTCATTCTTTTATTCGGCACGAGTCCATTTCAGCAGCAGGATAGCTGACGAATAAAGAAGAGCAGTAAAAATTATCGCACAGAAATCAAAACACATAATCTTACCATGCGCATGTAAACTTTCGGAAATTTTAACGATTATAGAGATGAGAAATCTTTTTATTTTCTCCTTTTTTTTGCAGGCAAGCGTTCTCCTCAGAAGCAGGATACCTTATACGAATAGAACAGCGCAAAGAAGCCATCAGTCAGGATGACTTCCGCACGCGTCCCAAAGAGAAACGGCCCATGCCGATGATGGGTGCGAGTCGAAATCCCCGTCCGCAACAGAATGAAATGCCCGAGACGCACCCAGGATAAATGCGTCAAGGAGAGAGGAAAACGCGACCGCGAGTCACCAGGGTTCTTTGTCGCGGTTACTGCATCGCATCTCCTGACATTTTCTTTCGTTCTTTCTTTCTTTTTTTTAAATATTGTTGGGTATTGATAAAGTTTGATTTTATTTTTCCAAAGCATTCGTGGCATTGCTGAAATGGGTTTTC
Source organism: Notodromas monacha (assembly GCA_905338405.1). Taxonomy (NCBI): domain Eukaryota; kingdom Metazoa; phylum Arthropoda; class Ostracoda; order Podocopida; family Cyprididae; genus Notodromas; species Notodromas monacha. Next base: position 105,417 of record CAJPEX010000206.1, on the reverse strand, counting down.
CACCACAGAGCGTTTCAACCGGTTGTAGAAGTACCCCTGATGGTGGCGGCTCGCGGGCCCGTCATGTGAACTGTTTTCTTTCTTCGCAAAAATTGGCTGGTAAAAATCAATTTTCGACTTGAACTGAGTTTCAACTCTCGCGGGTATAATCTTGTCGCAACTAATTCTAGTCTGAGCCGAATTATTTTCTTAGTTCCCACTTCCCGATCACGGCCGGAAACTATAAGAAAATAATTTGCCTTGTAGACTAGGATTCCTCGCGACAAGATTAAACTTGCTGCAGATTTTGTTTGTGTGACCAATTTCTTCCTGGCCCAATGACTTTATTGTGATATTCTATTTGTATTTGCATGTATGCAAATATAGCTTCTGATCAACACAATCTTCTAAGGAACTTCGGAATTCTGGAAACTTTTGAGAGGACCCAGATGCAATTGAATACCGAAAGAAATCTAATTAAAAAATACTGACAGAGGTTTTGAACCAAGGCTTGTAAAGAGGCTGTATCTGAGAACCTTAATTTGAAAATTTATGCATTTTCAAATTTTAGTAGCCTCATGAGACAACTACCCTATGGATTTTTCGGGTCAATAAAAATTTCACAGCCCATTAGTTCATGGTATGCTGACATTCACAATGTCCAGATGGAAACAAAAACAAGAGGCATGCTGTGAAATTTTGAGTTCATTCATGCCATCCACAACGTTTTAAAAATGTTGAGCCAATTCGTCCCCTCAATATTAGAAAAAATCCCTTAAACGAAAAAAGGGCTCGACTTGCAGTCACACAAGTGCTGGTTCAAAGCCTTAAAATTGCGAATAGTACAGTATTTATATCCTTTATAGGGTATTTTCAGAATTTCGCAGCCCAAAATTATAATAAATTACGCGAGATAGATGTTGAATATTTTTCCAAACAAAAATTGACGCATTGGGCATGGAAAGAGTTTCAAATTTCACCGTAGAACGGTAATACTGTACTACTGTTGTTTGAATTAGAAAATTTTCAAAATCCTTTGAATCTGCGAAACTCCGACATTTGAAAATTTCTCGCATCTTTTCAAACAAAAACTCGCTTGAATTTACTTGAATCACCATCAAAAAGTCCATGTAAGATATTCATTTCGTTCGCGTGTATTCATCTCACAATATAAATTGAGATCGGGTCAGAATTCGAAGGAATTTTCCGCTGGACCCTCAGCAGTGTTCTCTCATTTTTTCATTTTTTTTTCTTCAAACTGGTTGAAGAGGACCACGAAGTTCGTGAAGCGACACAATGGAATGGAGAGGAAAAGGCAGCAGCTTCGACACATAACATCACGCATATAGAGGCGTTAACAACGGAAGGAACAAACTTCCGAAAAAGCCTCTCGGAACATCACGCTTCCGAAAAACCGGTCCCCATTCACCAGCATCAACTCCTAATAGCATAACAGCACGCTTTCTTTATTCGCAGACCCTTTTATGCACGACCAAATAGTTTATTCTTTTAATTTTCTTCTCTTCCGAGCTCTTTCTGTCCGTGTGTTCACGGAGTATGCGGGCGAAACAGGGCCCTTCTTTATACGGAACTCGAGGGAAAAGGATTCCCGAGGAATGCTGCAGGTGAGGAGGGAAAGTTTCTTTGACTTTCTAGTGAATTCGGGTCAAGTTCTTTACACTTGATTCATTCGAAGTCTTCATCATTCGGCTGGTATTTCACCAACATCGAACGCCTGTGATTTATGACGACGTGAATTATTTACGATCACCGAGATCAAACATCAGACTTGAAATCCCTCTTTGAGGTTGAGATAACCGCTTCAGAAAGTTGAAAAAAAAACTTCATGGTGGACATACGAAGGAGAATCGGAACTGAATACTTTGAAAAATCCGATGAATTCGTTAAAAAACAGGATCTCATTTTTCAGGATTTCCAGAAACCTTTTTGACAGGCTCATGTAAAGCGAACGCAATATTCTAATGAGTCAAAATTCAGCGTACCTGCAGTATCAATCCCACGCTCATCCTCGGTGAAAACACCACCTTCTCTGAAATTGTCTCTGAATTTATTATTTCATTGGTCCAAGATTGCCGTAATCATTGAAAGTATACAATTATTTTTCATTAAGAGCCCGTGTAGATGCAATATGAGATCGAATGTCAGCCTTTTTATGTTTTTAAGATACAGTCGAACTTCAAGGGACCAGCAGAAAATTGAGTTCCGGAGGTTTCCGGTTAGGCAAACCACCATTTTTGTTGTGGGACAGAAAGAAGAATTTGCAGGAAATTGTAAATGGTGATATTTTGGCCTTCAATTGATTTTTATGTGAGTTGATAAGAATCTGAACTTGGATGCAAGGGTTCATGTGTCCCATTAGTTTTCCACTTCCTTTCCAAACGCATAAAGTTACGTTTTTATTGCTTTTCTCTGCTATGTGTAACTAAAATAATAGCCAGAAGACCTCCAAAATTTCGAGTGATGGAGGTTTGAGAGGAAAAGCCTTTGAGTTGGAGAGGTGTTTAATGCATTTTTTTCTATGGGCATTAAAACAAGGGCTTGAAAAAATCGACTTAGGGAGGTACAGTATTTGACTTGAGGAGGTTTGAGTTATGAAGGTTCAATTGTTAAAACTCCTTTCCAATTTTTGAGGCACACAAAAAAGCTGGCACTGACTGTACATTTTTTATTAGAGTGAATTTGGTTATTTCTCACTTTCAGTCCCTCAACAAACGATTGCGGCCTTTACTGAAATAAAACTCGCACTTTTAGTAATGTTTTTTTCCTCAACTAGGGCGCGTAGGATGACGCATTATATTTACATCTTAAAAACATAATCGCTTCTGATCCACGCACTCTCTTGAATCAAAACGAGCCCAGAATTATATTCACGGTACTGTATAAGAAGAAGAAAATAAGTCTTAGACTTCCAGGACACCTGAGTTTGAATCTCGATTTCTGCAATAAGACGTGTTCGCCGAGATTAAGCTCGACTGTACAGCACTGTAATCACAAGCTCATAATTCTGATTTTGCCTAAATTGAGAATGATGATCATGTGTGTCTTACATTCGCGGGAAAAATTACTTTTCACTTCCGAAGCACGCAAAAAAAAAATGTAATAAGATATGCGTCTCAACCCCGATTAAATACTGTATACTGTATCACATGATCTGCAAAGTGGCGGCTTTCACGAGGATCATCGCCCGCGGTCGTCATCGTCATCATCATCATCATCATACCCGAGCATACAGTACCATCACCGTACCCGTGCGGCCGTACCACAAACACGGATGGGAGACAAATGCCGCATGACGAGCCGGGTTGCCCACGAGGCAAACTCCCCGACACTCGTGCCCGTATATAATAAGAGCGATGGGTACTCATTTGTGGGTGATGGGCGTGGGCGGTGCGGGATTTATCACCCAGCAGGCGAGCCTGGTCGGAAACACGATAGCCGCGATGCTTTTTGCCAATCAATCCCGTGCTGAGTTCGACGCCTCGATCATAATGCGGACGATGAGCCCCCGCCGCCACAGCCGTCTCAGGAACGGGTCGTGCCTGTCCCAACAGGTGGTTTTTTTTTCATTTGGAAAAACTTAGTTTTCAAGTTCTCCCCGGTCCTTTTTTTTAGCTTAGTCCATCCAAAGGTTAACTAGGAAACAAGCGTTTGAAGGGGGGGGGGGAGAAAGGAGAACATTACAGGAAATCCTTGAATTGCTTCTTGAATGTGTTGAAAGGATGCTGTCTTTGAAGGCAAGGGTATATTTGCCCAATTTGCCTTTAACTTACTTTCGAAGCACATATTGTTACATTTTCATTGTTTTTCTCTATCTGGTGTCAATGAAATAATAGTCAAAAGTCCTCCAGAAAATTCGATTCGTGAAGGTTTCAGGGGGAAGGCCTTCGAGTTAGGGAAGTTTTTAATTCCTTATTTTTAGAGAATTCATCAGAGAGGGACTTTAAAAAAAAAGGACATGGGGAGCTATTTGACTTAAGGAGGTTTGATTTATCGAGGTTCAATTGTACAGTATAAATAAATAGGAAGTGTGCTTTTTTTTAAGACAAGCATTACAAAAGAGCAGAATTTACGAAGGATTGACCATAAGAATAAAAAAAAGGACAGTGCAAGCAGCCGACTTGCGACCATAGGACTTTGAAGGGATCACCTTCAGAGTGTATACCTAGCATTACTTTTCTTTTGTTCTGTAATTTGAATTTTAGCAACAAAAATACGAGTAAATTTCACTGTAGCATTAGGAAAATAATTAGCAAATGATTGAGGTATCACGGTCGATTGTTTTGGCATTGATTTACGCTATTCATTTATTTTTGCAATTTTATTCTTAGTAAGTGCTATGTTAGGGAAGTCATAGGGTCAAATCAGTTATTTCAAAAGGTTAGACATTACTGCAGCAACGGCGCAAGGAAAAATATTTTTTTAAGCAGGAAAGTCGACTTGAGCGGAAACTTCCGTAATTCTAACATACGCTTCATGCTATATTATGGAAATTTTATTAGACGAGTTAGGTTGAGCTACTTTTTTCAGAATTTAAGTCCCGCATTTTTCTGAGGTTGAAGACCCCCGACATCTTTCGTTCTCTGGCAGAATAAAATCCCTGTTATTTTTCATGCGTTCACTTTTTTCTTGAGAATTGCATCAAATTCGCAATTTAAAAGTNGTGGCGGCTTTCACGAGGATCATCGCCCGCGGTCGTCATCGTCATCATCATCATCATCATACCCGAGCATACAGTACCATCACCGTACCCGTGCGGCCGTACCACAAACACGGATGGGAGACAAATGCCGCATGACGAGCCGGGTTGCCCACGAGGCAAACTCCCCGACACTCGTGCCCGTATATAATAAGAGCGATGGGTACTCATTTGTGGGTGATGGGCGTGGGCGGTGCGGGATTTATCACCCAGCAGGCGAGCCTGGTCGGAAACACGATAGCCGCGATGCTTTTTGCCAATCAATCCCGTGCTGAGTTCGACGCCTCGATCATAATGCGGACGATGAGCCCCCGGGCGGTGTCGGCAGAGTCCTTGCCCAGCACGGACAGGGTTGTCCACCAAAAAAAAAGTAAACCTTTTTGAATCAAAAGTTCAAGAGGGGCCAGGAAAAAAAATCGAATCAGGTAGGTTTCCAATTGAGAGAAACAAGCGTTTGAAGGGGGGGGGGAGAAAGGAGAACATTACAGGAAATCCTAATGATATTCTGACCCTTGAATTGCTTCTTGAATGTGTTGAAAGGATGCTGTCGTTGAACGCAAGGGTATATTTGCCCAATTTGCCTTTAACTTACTTTCGAAGCACATATAGTTACATTTTCTTTTTTTTCTCTCTCTTTCTGGAGTCAATAAAATAATAGTCAAAAGTCCTCCAGAAAATTCGACTCGTGAAGGTTTCAGGGGGAAAGCCTTCGAGTTAGGGAAGTTTTGAATTCCTTATTTTCAGAGAATTCATCAGAGAGGGACTTTTTAAAAAAAAAGGACATGGGGAGCTATTTGACTTAAAAAGGTTTGATTTATAGAGGTTCAATTGTACAGTATAAATAAATAGGAAGTGTGCTTTTTTTTAAGACAAGCATTACAAAAGAGCAGAATTTACGAAGGATTGACCATAAGAATTTTGTGTTAATGGACAGGGCAAGCAGCCGACTTGCGACCATAGGACTTTGAAGGGATCACCTTCAGAGTGTATACCTAGCATTACTTTTCTTTTGTTCTGTAATTTGAATTTTAGCAACAAAAATACGAGTAAATTTCACTGTAGCATTAGGAAAATAATTAGAAAATGATTGAGGTATCACGGTCGATTGTTTTGGCATTGATTTACGCTATTCATTTATTTTTGCAATTTTATTCTTAATAAGTGCTATGTTAGGGAAGTCATTGGGTCAAATCAGTTATTTCATAAGGTTAGACATTACTGCAGCAACGGCGCAAGGAAAAACTTTTTTTTTAAAGCAGGAAAGTCGGCTTGAGCGGAAACTTCCGTAATTCTAACATACGCTTCATGCTATATTATGGAAATTTTATTAGACGAGTTAGGTTGAGCTACTTTTTTCAGAATCGAATCAGAATTTTTTCATGAATCGAAGTCCCGCATTTTTCTGAGGTTGAAGACCCCCGACATCTTTCGTTCTCTGGCAGAATAAAATCCCTGTTATTTTTCATGCGTTCACTTTTTTCTTGAGAATTGCATCAAATTCGCAATTTAAAAGTTCTTTCGTTTAAAATAATCCTTTGCCGAATCAATTGAGGCTTGATTTCCGGTTCGGCGCATTCGATATTAATAGCCTTCGGACGCTTGCGTTAGGACTTATTTCATGAATGAGTCACAGTATTCAGACAGTATTAGGTATAGAAATTTTCAATCAGGAACCCTGTAAATAATTTTACGAAAATGAAGAGCAGAGCAGGTTTCGCGTTACATCATCAGTTCATAATCAGCCTCTTCCGGATGCCTGCGGCTGCGTTTTCTCACTTCGCAACAGATAACGTTCCTTATTAATTTTGCTGACTGGACAGACAAATAACGATATGCAAAACTTTTACGATCCGGCAGCATTTAAAAAATCAGAGCAACGAAATAAAGTCGTGCAATAAAAACTCGTGTCATGTCCTGACATCAGCAGGGACTGTCGCAATTGCGAGTGTTCATGATGGTAAGCCAACGAATGAATTTTAGCTCTCGCAAAAAAATATAATCATGAAGCAATCAACGTAATACATTCCACAGGGCGTGTTTTCTCGCGAGGATTTGCATTCCGAGCAACGCTGATGGAATTATGATCGAGGCAACAATATTATTGGTCATATTTCTTCCTTCTTGTGCCCCTCTGTGATACGACGATCAGAGCAATAAACTAATTCCCTTATCTAATGTGGATATTTTGCAACGACGAGTCAACGAGGACTGAAAGTTCACTGGGCTGCGAAATGCCTGTACATATATTCGACCACTCTGATGCAATGTGGCATCATAAGCCCTAAAGCAAACAAGACAAACTAGTTTCCCTAATTCAGATGGTCAGCTCACGAACGAAAAGTTACCCAATAACCGTTCATCATTGCATCGACAAGAGGGTTTAAAACAAAAAAAGAGGAAAAAAACGAGGAACCCAGCGGGTGTGTTTCTTTGGAAGCTCAGCACGGAGCTTCTCATCGAGTGGCGAACATGAATGGAAATTTATTTTTAAAATTGAAAAAAATAACTTCCAAATGAGGAACCGATAATCGCCGATTTTTGTCGCGGAATGATCCGTTACGTGGCTTTTGAAGTTGCTTCATTCCACGCACTAAATTAGTTTTCTTGAATCGCATTTAAAAATTCGAATTGAAATTATGATGCGGAATGACAGCTGAAAAAGGATTTTTGCAAAAATATAATTCAAGACTAGTAATATTCAAGAACCTACCTTCACGATCCGTCTCCAATTTTAAAGCAGAGCGGACAGCCATTTCGTATAATAATAAGAAGCGTTCGTGATTTGCACCGATTCTTGCATTATTGGAAGGCGATCGCTGATCGAGAATCGTCGTTCAAAATATCAATAAGTTTAATCGCAAGGACTTGAGAAAGATCCCCTTATACATGCTGCATGGTCAGCATGGACGAGATCTTCAACGGTATCTCATTTTCTTTAGAAAAGTGAGAAAAATAAGCCAGGCGATTCATGGGAAATATTTACATTTCCTAATACGTGAAGCTTGAATGTTCAAAGTCGCTTGAAAACCCTGTAGAAATGCTCCAATATGAATTTGACATCGGCGATCAAAATATAACTGACGCAGCTGCCCAAAATAAAAGGAAGTATTTGAAACTACATAAACATGAATTGAACAATTAAAGTTTCCGAAAGTGTGGAGAAATGGAAAAATGTGTTGAAGTTTTCTGGTGCAATTCATGAAAAATTAAAAAGCCGTCGGTTATTGGGATCCTGCTTTTGTTGGTGAAAAATGTCCTCTTGAACCAAAATTATCTGTGAAACAGTTCGACTTTAATTGGAGCTTTGCGTTACTACATTCAATTCAAGGAAAAAATTGACAGCCGACTTTTTTGACGCGCTCATTTTACGCGTTGGACGTCGCTCTGTGTAAAACCTTCCTTTTCCAAAGATAATATTAATATCTTGCGAAATCGTATGTTGTCTTTGAACATTTTTGAAATTCAAAAATGTATACTCTTCAATTATATCCTTCTAGTGGAACTATTTTGAAGAATCAGTCCAAAGTTTCAGATTCCTGTTCTTTCGTTATACCAATTCTTCGGTCAGTTGGAATTCTTGGTTTGCTCTGATCAGCAGGAAATACATTTCAATTGTACATTTTCGTTCACGAGAAAATTGCGTTGCGATTTTAGAAAAATTTTAAAAATATTTGTTTCATTTTCCAGCCATAAGAAGTTTTGAGATTGACACATGTCAGTAGCACACACTATTGTTTAAGCTCATTTAATCCATACGTTTTCGAATTCGTTGAAATTTTTGTTCACAATCATCCGCAATATTTCTATTTTCGCTTATAAAAAAAGATAACCAGCCTCCGGTCCAGATAAAAGGCTTTATAATACAGTACCAGGGTACTCGATCAACGACGATCTTGAACACAGCAATTTTCTTTAAATAAAGAATTTATTTTTAGTTCCATAAAGGCAAAAGGTTTTATCCCCATGTTACACAGGTTCTCAGCAACGAAATTCTCTCTACAACGAATTATAATGGTTCCTTGAATTTAGTTGTTCTCTCTACAATGAAATTCTCCCTACATCCAAATTATCTCTACAGCGAATTTTTCTGTTGTCTTGAATTGTGTTGTTATCTCAAAAACGAAATTCTCTGTCTACAAAAAATTGTATGGTCCCTCAGATGTCAATGTTCTCTCTACAACGAAAATCTATCTCTACCAAGAAATTCTTTCTACAAACAAGTTGGGATCCCTTGAATTGCGTTCTAGCAAGACATTCGAAGAACTCAAGAGACATCCGAATGAAGTCGGCTCTCGCTGCTTGTCATTTAACATAGCAGTTCCATTAAAATCCGTCCACTCCTTCAGAGTTCCGAAAGAGTATATCACACGTACGGGAAACGAGGGCTGAAACATACGAGACACGATGGTGCGACTTTCCCTGCTAGCGGCCAGCAGCCGGCGGCAACTCCAAGAGCCGCCGCTGAACGAGTGGCGGCAACGCGCAGGGCTGATGAGGCGACATGCTAATTCGATCGCGAAACGCGTAGCAATAACGGCAACGAGGGAGACAAGCATTGCGTCAAAGGGGTAACTCATTAAAATATTTAAAATATAAAAAAAGGAGAGGCTCACCTACTGGGAACGAAGATGGAAGATACACAGGGGTTCCTCCGGGTTTCAAACGCTGGATCACAGCAGTCCAACATGGGTGGAACAATTACGTTCATTACGCTTCCGAGGATCGGTTGCAGACAACCGCTGCGAAATAATTGTGGCAATCATTTTTATCTCAAGCTGGGAGAAATCGAGGATTTCCGGCACGTCACTTCTGATTAATTTGAGCACATAACCATGCTCACATTCCTCGGCTCTGGTATCGCAGTAAATTCGTCAGTCCCGCACTTCGAACAGAAAATAATTTCAAAAACTCAGACAAATTTAAAACTCGGAGGAGAAAAGATGAACGAACTTGACTCACAGCAAGTCGGATATAAACAGGTGTTTTCAGGATCCATGTACGATGAAGAAATTTCGTATTTGGGCAATTATACTGTAGTCGTATTATTTTCCCTTTTAAAATGCGTTCAAAAATTGGAGAGTGGACCACACTCGAGTTGTTGAGGATCATGCAGATGGAAAAATATCGTCAGAGAAAAGTAAAGCCCGACAAACTCTCATCATGGAAAATTATCTAAATTTTCTGGCTTCTTTCTAGTACAGTAATTTCAGCATTGCGAGCATTTTTTTTTCATCTCGCCAAAGTAATCTTGATATTCTTTAAAATACGAGTGAATTTCGATTGAATTTCATGAACTAAACGAAATTGCTGTTGTAAGCGCGTTTAGAGCTCTTATCCCCTAGAACTACCCAAATTTTCCGCGGCCGTTTTCGTACCACAAATGGAAGTCCAAAATCTGAATGCGGCATATAATCGCAGAATTCCGGCAATCCCAACGATATAAAAACGTGAAAATCTTTCCTAAAATCTTTCAACATTGGCACTCCTGTAGGAACCCCAAAAACCCGTACCCTCTGATTTACTCGGCATCAATTACTAATGCATCAAAAATGTTTATGAATCACAGTTAGGAATCGTACCAGGATAGGAGAGGAAATAAAACACACGGAGTTTATGGAATGCCATTTGGTGATCGTGTTGCGGTAATTCCCACGACAGGTATTATACTCATGGCACACAAAGTCGATCACGTTCACTTGCGTCAAAAAGACACACCAACCATGAAACCAATAGTGATGGAAAAACCATTGTATCAACGACGAGAGGGCCAAAAAAATCTTAAAACGCAGGTGAGACGCGACACTTCGACAAAACCACGAGTATTACTTTTTTTTTCTTCATTCGCGTCGAATTTCGATTTCAGAATCAACCGGCAACACAGTGCGTTTACAGAAAAACTTAAGCATTCGTGAAAACACCCCGAACTATCAAGCGAAAAAATAATGATTCCGCAAGACTTGTAAAAAATAAAAACATCGTGCGGCCAGCGAAACATCACAGCACCTGACATCAATCGGGATCCCTCGGCCCGTTCCCACGAACAAACGCGATAAAACTGGGATCAACTTTGAACAACCCTACATTTAAATTATGAACCGTGAGAAAGGTTCCCACACCACGCGCAAAGCTCTTGCAACGCCTAAATATTTTCTTCTCGATGACTAGGGTGAAAAAAAGCTGTTCGTGCACAGCATGTGGACTCTCTCTCAAGAGCTTCAAACTTGGAACACAAGACCCTCATCACCTTAAAAAAAAACGAATGCCGGGAAAAACTTGAATTTCTCTCAGCAGAAAACCGTTCATACGTACGAGAAATATAACTGATTACTTCGAAAGATACGTTCCCAGACGTTCACGCAATGACAGTTCTAAGGATATCATAAAGAATAGCTGCTCGTAACTAATGGGAAAGAAACCCCCAGGTTAATTGACTATCGTCATTTGCAAAACGGCATCATAAAATGCCGTCGAGAAACGGGTATAACCGAATACGAAAAAAAAAGGAATTTCATTTACACTCGTAATTTTGTGGATGGAAAAGAATTTTCAAGATTTATCCTCATCGATACAAGCAACCAAGGCATTACACGAACGAGAGCTAAACTTGAAATTTGTACTCCATTAACGCAGATTTCTTCTGGCGGTGCACTAATTTCCAGGTGCTTTCGCAATAGATGGCACACCAGAACAACCAAAGGTGACACTGAACGCAGAACACACTGCACGTCATCCAACGGCAACACGATGTGCAATACCTGTTCACCTCCCCTATGCCATCAATTTTCAAGAATGATAGGAAAAATTGCCTTCAAAACATCCCATCCTGGATTCCGATTGGAATCAATATGCAAAGGAAAATCAGAAAATTTCTCAGCAATGGCTTCCAGTCATTCGGAACAAGCAAGGGCGTCAGTACCTCCGTCACACGGTGAATCTCATGTGCGAGACAAACAAAAATGAACGAGGTCACGAGCACGTTGGCAACCGGATAACTGGGAACCAGCACCAATACACCGTGTGTATCGGCAGCCAGCCACATGTGGAACTGACCCACGAATAGCTCCAGAGAAATCTTTCCGAACCATGCGAACATCGTCGAGTACCTCGTCCGCAGAACGCCGGATACATTTCGCAATACAACGAATGCAAGCAAGGGAACAAACACTACATACGAATGTACTTCATTGCACTCAGGCTTTGAGCGACAGAAGAATGTGAATGTCGTGTAGGCACCCATGCCGAGTGTGGCGAGCAGCGTAAAAGCGAGCGTCCATCCTCGCGTCCAGAGGTTGCTGTGGTTCGAATCGTCGACGAGATGGTACTTGTGTACTAGATGGTAGCCTAAACCGAAAATGGCACCATACGCCATGCTATAACGATCCAAGGACCATCGGAACCACCATTCATGAATGTCGTCGTCCGGAGTCACGAACAAGGCTTTCCACGGTCTCGTCACAAAAATTCTCTCGAAAAATACCTACGAGAAGGAAAAATCGACAGGACGATTGTAACAAGCTGATCAACTAGGCACATCCCTAACTTAAATTCTATCTATCCATGAAAGAGTTTTCACGCGCCCACATTCCATTTAGGATGTAATTAACATTTGAAACATTTTCGACTCCCCTTAATAATTCTGGAAATTTCGGAAAAATACTGAAGTGATACGAACCTCAGAGGTGTACAAAATGGAAGAAAACGCCAGCATCGCGACGAGCTTAAGGACGACGTAAAGATAATTGTACGGTTTGGCATCGCAGGACATAGCGGTAACACGTGGCGGCAGGGCGAACACAACGTACGTGACGGCATACCAGTAGGAGATCAGTGGTACGAAATAATAAAATTGGAACGGCCTGTTCATCATCAGGCACAGCCCGAACACCAAGAAGTTCATCCTGAACATCACCTAAAAAACAGCGAGCCAAAATTACATATTTTTTACCAGTTTATATACATACATATATGTACAGTACTAACTTGGAAGAACCTGGACAGCCCAAAGTCGCCTTTTTTGAAGAAGTACGTGAAGTGACCGAATCCCGAAAGAAACAAATAAGCAGAGACCAAGATTCGCATGTGCATGTAGATTGGAAGTATTCGACTAGCTCCAGTCATGTGGTAAATGAGGATCACTAGTTGCATCCAGCCTTTCCATTCGTCTGTTTGGTCACGATGCAATACCTAAGGAAGTTCTCAATTTTGATGAAAACAATCAAAAGTAGGTAGAATAGGAATTAAACGTTCACCTGAGTGAATTTCGACTCCGCGGTGAAAAAAATTCCTAGCGCGAACAGGTAGCCGAACGGAAGCCAGAAGTTCAAGTTGGTGAAATATTTGTTGTCCTTCATGAAGAAAGTCGTGCGGTCACAAAGAAAACCGTACACCAAGATCAAACCGAACCGGAGGAACGCTCCGTGTACTTTGATGAATTTCTCCAAATTGTCCTCCCTTCCAGAGGCACGAAGTCCACAATTACCGGTACTTGGCAAAACATTCCCATTCGTGGTAGGCGTTCGACTACGCCTTTCCATTCGCTTCCACATGGAAGATGCCAGCCACGCAAAGAAACAGTAACCGAAGAAGCCGAAAGTTATTTTTTGAAGAACTGTCACTTTGTCGGCGGCACTGGAAGACAAAGAAAAGACGAATTCGTTAGAGATGAAACTGGTAAATTATAACTACGACATAGAAACTGTATATACAGTAGAACCAAGGGATTCGAGATAATTTTGAAGTCGTAATTTTGCGGCAAAATGCAAATTTTTGCTAGTTAGAAGTAACGACGAATTCAGGCTGCCCACAAAAAAAAAATATATTGTCGAGAATTTTTCGAACACTAGATTTTTCAAAATAAACTAACTTAGTTTCAAAGCGTTCGTTCATTCTACGCTTCCAGGACCCCTCTATCTAATTCATCACCTACGAATACAAAAAAAGGAGCATCTTAAAAATCACCTGCAACACGTGCCATCTTCGTAATTCATTTTGTCGTTACAGTACAAATTGAGAAGCATTTGGACATGGATGTTCTTCGGAGCGTTGATCAAATGTAGTCCGTCCGTGTGCACGGAGCCCCCACTCATCATACCCTTCAAAAGTAAAACAAAATACTTGTAAATTCAGACCACTTCATGCCTTCACTGTCGGAATATGAAAAAAAGAGCATTAAAAATATTTATCCCTGAATGGATTGACTTTTCCCCGTGTTTCCCGCGATCTTTCGATGATTTATTTTGCTAACATTCACTGGAAGATCCAAATCGATTTTCTTTTCGATGAAATTTTGAAGCATGAAGTTTTCAATCGTTCTACCTGCGTTACGAGACGTGCACTGGACCACACCCAAATCCTCGGATTTGCTTTGAGAATATCCATTGCAGCCATATTATACTCGTCTATCAATTCGTTCGTCACCATTCGACGAGAAGGTTCCAGATTCTCGGCATCTACGGGATCTTGCAACGACCAAATCAACCTCGCTCTCGGTTTAGCTGCCAGGTAATCATCAGCCTTTGCTGCCCACGACGTGAACGATACTTTAAAATCCATGAGACCGTCTGCGCTTCCATTTGACTTCTTCATTTGCCAAGAACCCGCGCTGGCGATGGTCAATGTTGGCTCCTCATGATAAAACTCGTCAATCATCTGGATCCAAGAGTCGTTGACGATTGGTCGCCATTTGAAGTGAACCTCAAGATTCAGATTGTGTGCAGAAAATGTATGATCCTTGTGACGCTCTTCGCGCTTCCAGTTGCTCACATCCTCATTGAATCCGAAGTGTCGCAAGAATTGAAAGTACAGATCCCGCGTTCTAGAATGGAATGAAAAACGCGTTCTATCATAATACCTGTCTAGAAGTCGACGTCAACTCGCAGCCGGACCGGGAATAAAAATAACAAGAAAAAAACCTTTCTTCAGCATTTTCCCATGAACAAACCTGGAGTCGCCCACGAACACAATCTTGTTCTTCTGATGAAGGAAAGAAAGGTATTCCATGCACATCTGAGCATTTGCTGGAGTGTAAGTGTGCATCATGCAACCATACGACTGCCACACGTTGTTTCCCTGAAACCTGCCATCCGACAGCAGCCATTTGCACGAATCCGCCCCATACGTCACGTGCAAAGCCCCGTGGTAGAAAACGAAGCCAGCTATAAGCAGTATCGCAACCAGCTTCGCATTTCGGATGTTTATCATCTGGATGATGTCCGTCGCACTGTAGGGCCCAGGCTTTGAGGGCGGCGACTCAAGCAACGGTTCACACAGGTCCTGACTCATGTTGCGAAAACAACCAAGGAACCGTTTGCTAAAGCGCAAGGAACGCTTCAAAGCTCGGCGTGGAAGAACCCAGACCCGCATTTTCCGCAGGCACCCGGCTTTCTCTTTACGTACGGCACTAAAACGTCACCTTCTCTCCCCCCGGACATGTTTTCGTGCACACTCAATTGCTTCTCTTCTCTGTGGGAATATAAATGAAAGCTTCCATAAAATCTGCAGAACATGCATCAGCAACGAGGTTCAGCGCAAATTCTCAAGCTCTCGTCCGACTATTTCACCAAGAGTTTGCAGCAAATTATTCGGTACAGGTATCACTAAAACACATTTCCTTTAATTTCACTTCATCACTGAAGTGAAACTTTCACTTTAGAACCGCAGTAGAAAAGGTTTACCATAATAAACTCCCACCCTTTCAATAAATAGAAGGACATGCCAACGAGCTTCTTGCCAAAAACAGTACCATATTCGCAGGATACCCAATTTCATTCGTCAAAACGCGAAAAAGGAGAAAAGAATTTCACGAAGCGAAAGGTGAATCACGGAAGTACAACAAATTCTCCAAAATCATCTCAATGAAGACCAAATAAACCATCAACAAAATTTAAAAAGCAGATCAGAACACAATCGAACAGGATAATGGCACGCCGCATTTGAGAAGGACTCTCGATATAAACTTCAAACTTTCGTTCTTATTCTGCTTTGAGCACAGTTTTCGAACCAACAGATCGGCGACTACAAAATAATAGCGTCACCAAAACGTAAAACTTCCTATTGTCAGATGGCGTAAAATGCCTCCGGACGAATGCCACCATAGTACGTATTCAGATGGTCGTACCAATTATTTGTCTTCGTTCGAGGGCCAAATATGGACGGGTGACTGAACCTTAGGTACAGAATCGCAAATTCAATTGAGCAGGCTGCACTAAATACACTTCAAATGTTTCAAAATCATCTCGAGAAAGTAGATTCTGAGGCTAGAAATTATAATGGCACGAGCATACCGCAAACTTGATCGCACATGATTTCCTTTAGATTTTCGGACGGATTTTACACTTTAATCTAAAAAAAAACATTAAGGCTATGTTTTCGTGTAGGCAACTCTTTTTCGTCTCAACGATCGCAAACTTGCCAATTCCTCAACAAATTCGGCAACTAGATCTTCGAAAATGACGTTCGTTAGCTTGTTTTTGATGAATACTTCCTCCTCTTCAAAATCCGTCCAAGCCGCTTCTTCCCGCTGCAACTCCGCAACAAGAATACGATCAACGTTGTCTTTCTTCTTTTTGGTCCATTCGACTATAAATCGATCACGGTTTGCCTTCGGCTCAAAGCCTAGCCACCGAAGACCCGCCTTACAGGCAGCATCTTTCAACACATCAACATTTTGGGGCATGAGCCAGCTTCGGTGAGGAACTAATTTCGGCTTCATGTAGACGGGTCTCGGGGTCACTACAGCTGCATTCATCCGCTCAACTAATGTTTCTTTGGCCAAGTCAAAAAGGAGTTCGATGTAACAGCGACGCACAATCGTATCAGGATCATCTCCAGCTTCTTTCGGGCCGAAGTATTCAGGTGGAGGTTGCATTGAGCTGACGTCATTTCCAGCAGCATAGCATTTGAAGACAATTTCTGCCGCTTTCGCCAGGTAAGTTTCGTGCTCTTCTTTAAAAACTGGAATGACCTGTCAACACAATCAAATACATGCGAATTAAATATTTCAGGAAAAACGAATCATGTAGAAGAGAATGCATTGTTACTAACTAACGTTGCACACTCAATGCATAAATTTCTTGACAAAATTTATTGGCTTCTTGCTGTCTTAAGCGGCAATGAACTTCTTGGTGTTCCTGATTGATGTTTGGGAAAATACATGAGAGAGAGATGCAAAATCCCCATCAAAATCAATTCTTTGCCAAAAGCAAGCTCACTGACTTAAGTGGCAGAAGAGAATTGAAAATTTCGAATTGCGTCTTGAACTGAATTCGGTTCATGCACAGCATCTGCCAATATGGACGGCGTGCCGTTAGGTTTGGGGTTGGAAACTCGTTAATACGTATATAAAGCTTAATATTTTTGTCACACGTATCAACTGTGAGACCGTCTAAATAGTAAGTTATATTCGAAGAATTTTTAAAAGGTATCCACGAACATTTTTCAAGCAATCATTAAAACCGAAGAACTAATATTTTGTGCTTTTGGAGACGTAAGCAATAGAATTGAAATAATCGGAGAAAAATGAGCGAAATTTTGGGAATTTAATTTAAAATATACGTCTTGATCGTAACTGACCCGACATGCTTCCAATGCCAATCTTTCCAGATCGGATTTTGATAGTCGAAGGCCTGTATTCAAATGACGATGACCACGACTTCGCGGGGATCCAGTTGATGATCCATTTTGTTTCGGGGGTGTATAAGGAGGTGGAGGTTTGTTGGGGATCTCTCGAAGGTAAAAAGGAGCAGCTTGTTCTTGCAACTGTTGCATTTGCTGCAATGCTTCTAGTTCTTTTATCTGCAGGCGGAAAAAAATGTCAATCCCAAAACAAAAACTAACATGCGGATCAATGAGGAAATTAAATTTACCTCATGTTCAATTTGGGCCTGCTTTTCTTTTAGCTTCTCATGCTCTCTTTGTTTGCTCAGCATAACGAAGTCGTTTTCATTCCAATTCCCTTTTTTAGGCGAAAACGTGAGTTGCATGTCGTCGACCTTGAATAAGGTTGAAAATGTTATAAATTCACGAATTATGAAAAATATCAAAATTGATAACACGAAAAATGGCATTCGAAGAGAGGAAAAAAAATCATCAATTCTTACAGAACACTGTCGAACTCGCCCAACAGGTAAGAGATGTCCCGGGGAAAGAGGCGCAAGGAGGTCCACCGATACATCCAGATCTCCACTCGGTTCTAGGAAACCAATCGGAAGGTAAACTCATCGCAATGCTCATCTTGATCGAATAAAATCTCGAACATCCAGTAAAATCCTCAACGAAATGCATTCATTTTTGAGCGCTAAAGCTGCTGCGATATCACTCTTGCATATGTACAGTACATGTAACCACTTGGCATCATTAACAACTTATTGAACTTGTTATTGGCTTTCTAGATAAAATACAATCCAAAATATTTCCATGATCAGTAAAGCTTGATCATTAACTCACGAGTAACAGGTGAAACTGCTCGATCCAGGGCAGCGGCAACAGCATCAGTCAATGGAAATACCAAGACAGGAGGTGTAGGTGAAGTAGACGGTCGGGGTGGTCTTACGATGTCAAGCTCGGACTTCGTTTCTTTAATTGCAGCAATTTCATCGACAATTTCTTTCGCAAGATCACTCAGGATTGCATCCGCGTACTCGCCAGCCAATTTTTCCTTGACGTCTAACTCGGTGAAACCACCATCTACATCTTCAATCTCTGATAGAGGAAATACTGATCCTTCCGGTTTCTCCAAAATCTCTTCGAGAGCACAAGTAAAATTCGGACGATCTTCATTCCGCACAGGCAGATTTGAAGGCTTTAGTTGAACTGGATCGTCAAAAAAAGACTTCATCATCGACGCAAGGAGCAACTCAACAGTTTCATCGACAAATTTAATCTTGTCCTTCGGGAGATGCTGGCCCGGATTCCTGGTCGCAAGTTCCGGGGCCATTACGGAAGTATCTAACCATGGATTTTTGCAATTCTCATCCACCTGTAAGTTATCGAGAGTAGACGACGGCTCATCGCGATTTTCATCTGTATCTTCGAACGCAATCGCATCAGACCCTTCGTTGCTTTCTTGAGTTTCCTCCAATTCGATGTGTGTGTTTTCGGCGGGCCATTCAGTGATGGGAAATTCTCCCGCAACATCTTTTTCTTCGGGGGATAAAACGTTCCCGGTCAAAGAAACGGGAGTTTTAAGAGGGCTAAGAACGATCGTATCCGTGCTGGCTGAACTCCGCCGCGAGAGATCTTCAAGAACAGGCGAAGGCACTTGGCCATCATCTGTTTCGTCCGAAAATTCCTTCTCGCTTTCCGTTTCAATAGTTTCTATTTTTTCGGATTCTAATTCCTCACTATTGTCAACGATTGACTCGGACTTCTTGATCTGTGATCCAGATGAACTTTCAGATTCTGTCAGAATCATCTCATTTTCCGTTTCAGCCTGAAAAAAGAGCGATTTTATATCATTTCGATAATTCCTGAGAGGTCAAATTCAATTCAAAGTTGCGGATAAAAATTGCCATGCCAATGACAGTTTTCCAATGCAGTGACTCACCTCCAAAGTAGCAACGCTCACACAGGATTGGTCATCCCCACTGAGAGAACTTTCGAAGGCAGCAGAGTAAGACTGGCTCGCAGCTTCTCCCAAACTAATGGGTTCATTCTCAACAAATTTTCCACTTCCTGAATCGCATTCTTCGGATATTTCCAATGCCTGTTCATCATGGACGCTGGCAGACGATTCTGCATTAGGGATCACATTGATTCCTGAGGCTCCCAAGTCCTTTTGACGGTATTTCGGCTTCTTGATTTGTGGCTTCACACTGCCAACTCTCAGGTCTCCGTCACTCAGTTCCTGCTCTAGCTCTCTTTTGGTTTGAGCGATGAAATTGTTGTAATTCTAAAGTTAGAAATAAAAATTTATTGAAGGCCTTCAAAATTCACACCACAGTGAACTTGCCTCAATCTGTTTTTTGAGAGCTTGCTCTTTGACGCGCAATTTCTCCCGGTAACGACGTTTGGCTTCTTTTTTCAGTCTTTCAACTTCCCGATGACGGCGTTTCAATTCTTCTTGTAACGCTATTATCCTTCCTTCAGCATCACTGCCGACATCTGAAGTTTCTGAAGCAACCAAAGCAGATATGAAAACTCACACAAACCTTTCACAGCAAGGCAACAGATTGCAATATTTATCCGGCAAATGCTGACCTGTCCGACGCTACTTAAAAATCATAATTACCAGTTTGAGTGTGCGAAAAGCTGTCATCCGACCCACTGGACAACCTCCTTTTCGGACGCGTAGTTCTCGGAGATAATGGTGTTGAAACAATCATACCAGCTTTGCTACGAAACTTTTCACGTAAACGTTTCTGTCGAGTTTCCTCGGCACTTTCCTCGGTTATTTGTTCCGACTGGGAATCGTGAAGCACATATCGCTCTTCACTCACGTCTGCACGAATCCCATCTACTTCTGATTCGATCAGCTCCTGGGAATCGACTTCAGCTGCACTGACATCACTCCTAGGGGAGAACAAAATTCGGCCGTATTGAGATTGAAAATAAACGAGGAATGGGAAAAGTTGAACTTCTGCGAAAGTTAGATACTAGATGAAGGCTACAGCATTGACACTTATTTCTTTACGAATGTCACATTGTCTGGACACAGAAGGAAACTCGTTAACTTGAAGAAACGGAAGGGACTACAGTATAACACTTGAAAACGCATCAAAATGGAGAAAGCTCCAAATATCAGCTTAAAAGAGGAAATTGCAGCCGAGGACAAACGAAAATGTCTAGCATTTCCGAAACGGCAAAAACGGATATTCACATAGAGATAAACCCTCGACTGGCTTTCAACAAAATATAAGTTTAAACAAAGAACATTAAATTTGATCT
The DNA here is from genome assembly GCA_905338405.1 of Notodromas monacha. Taxonomy (NCBI): domain Eukaryota; kingdom Metazoa; phylum Arthropoda; class Ostracoda; order Podocopida; family Cyprididae; genus Notodromas; species Notodromas monacha. The sequence continues at coordinate 84,839 of CAJPEX010000206.1, read as the reverse complement.
GATAATAGAACATACTTTTCAGGAATGGATGCGTCAATTTCTATTCCCTGCACAGCACTGTGGTCATCTTCCAATTCTTCGGGAATCGATGACTCAGTCACAGGATGATCAAGAACATCCGCGTCCACAGAATCATGAGCGGAGATTGAACGCTTCTGATTCCGAGCTTCTTCGCCTTTGCACAGATCTGAACGATTAAATAAGAAAAATCTAAGGAATTTAGAAAAGACAAAGTAAAAAATGTAATCACTTTGTTCCACCCGATCAACAACTGAGGTTTCATGGGATGAAACTTGTGCTGCAGCCTTGTACTTCAGAGCTTCCTCTTCCAGCTTCCGAACAACCAGTTCTTCTTTCTCCAGCCTAGTTCGCCACGCGAGCAACTCCTCCACATTTTTTCGTCGTTCGTGAAGTTGCTGTTCTCTTCTGCTTAAAAATCTGCAAAATAATTTCATTCACTAGTCTGAAAGAATTTATCACATAATTTTGTTAGGTGACACGCGGTATTTACGCGGGTTTATCCCAAACCTGTATACGAAATGCCCCAGGAAATTCGGGCGCTGAAAATCCTTGAAATTATGCCAGGAATCAAATTACCCTAAAAATTTGGTTTCAACAATCCAAATCTACATCCATCCTTTGAAGCTTCAAGTCCTTTCAGGAGTATTTCGTTTTCGCGAAGCCTTTTTTACAGAACAAAGCTGTCAAACGCCACTTTTTCGGATAAATTTTCCGGAAAATTACTAAACTTTAATCGTATAAAAGCGGCAATTTCCCGAAAATATAAGGTTTTTTTGCCTACGCCATTTTCTCGTCAAAAATCACAGCTCAAAATTCAGTTGCGGCCTTCACTCGTTTAAATATGTACTGTATTGTGAAAATGTCTAGTTCGGCGGAACGACAATAGCAATTCAAAATCCTTAGTTCGAATAACCGCTCAGATTTGTACGAAAACTACTGTACCTCTTATTAGCTTCGTATCTCTTCAGGCTCCTCCACGCTTTCCTTCCCAATGGATCATCTTGATCAGTAAGAGTCGACTCAGAAGAACTTGAATTGTTATGAGAGGGCCCTTTTCTACTTCGGAAATGCGCAGAGTTTCTGTAATTTCTTTCCAACATCGGCAGCTGGGAAGCACTGAAGGATCGATCCAAGTCACCGCGGGATAAATTTGGCAGTAAAAATCCCTGGCGTGCTTTCGAATCGTCCGAATGACTGCGTGAATGTCTAGGCACAATCAAAGTTTCCGGCACCGATTCCAGCTTCGAAGACGCGACACCGGAAAGGGTGTTTTCTTCTGGAGGAGTGACAGAAGACGATTGTTTTTCCTCGGAGTTAATTTTAATTTCCAGGTTTCCTGCCGTCTCTTGATTTTCTTTGTCGCTATCTCCACTAATCACGTTGTCAGCTGCAGCGATGGAAGCGACGGACTGCTTTCTGCTTTCACTCAGAACTACGGCACTCTGAAAAGAAAAATTATGCGCCAGAGAGGCAAAATAAAGAATGTTATCTACGCCAGATAAACAGAGCTTCCAACGTCCCGTAAACAGGATGTGACAGGAAAGTGAAGAGCGGACGAGATCAAGAAAACAACTGCGGGACGAAGAAAAATTCTGAAACGCATTTAATCAAGAAACTGCCTCCAAACTTTAAATTCCAAATTTAAATTAAATAAGAGAAAATTAAAAACAATTAGTCGGGAGAAAAACCCCCGAGGTGGTTCTTACTTTTTACAAAAAATTTGATAAGGCTTTGAACCTCAGTCAGCATTAAAATCATTTCTTTCGATCTGGTGCGCGTTCACGTATTTTCAATACCCTTGTGTCACATTTTTCATATTTAATCTAAAGGAAAATAAAATTATCAAAATACGAATACTGTGATGCATTGAAACAAGGGAAATCACCTTGGATTGCTCTCTCAATTTGATTATCCGTTCTTGCCGTTCCAGAAGTGCTAGACGTTCTCGTTTGTTTTCTGCTGCAACTTCCTCTTTCAAGCGAATCATACGAGATTTCTCCATTTTGATGCGTTCCTCTAGTAGTTCCTTGCGTTTCTTCAAAGCAGCAAGAGTCCTTCTATCCCCAGATAATTCAGCATCGCTAAAGAAATGAGCGCGATCACTATTTTTCATCACGCTGCAGCAAAAAATCTTTATTTTTACATACTTTCGTTTATTCTCGATATCGCCCATCTCAGAACGAGCAGAGGCAGCGATGTTAATTTCTTTCATCTTCAGCATTGATTTCTGTTGTCTTGCTCGCAATTCCACAGCAGCCAGCTGGTGCTTCACCTGAATAAAACTTTTCAATTCCAACTGGGAACTGTAAATAGTGTACAATGCAACACAAACACACCATGGCCAGGTTGATGTCATCGAAGGACTGTGTACTTGGGGAATCCGTGGACACCAGTGCACTACCAACTGTGTAAATATCGTTACCTGGCTTCTTGATCCCGAGCTGGATGGCGTGTCGACGGAATCCACTTTGAGTTTCGGTAGATTGACCTAGCACTGCTACTGGAGGATTTTCCGATGCAGACACTTCATTCGTGATTGGCTCGAAATCACTTGAGTACGCTGCATGGAAAAAAGTGAATGGTTCGGGCTTGACGAAATTCAATTGCCTCACCCCCCAAATAAATAAAATGCAAACCTTCTGAAATTTCTTCTGCAATACTGCCATCCTCTTTTCGGGTTGCAGGCATGTGAGAGAGCTCAATCTCAAAACCGTTTGTCGGTGATTTTCTCGCTTCCATGCCATTATTCGTTTTCTCTTCGATTCGAGAACACAACTTGGAGTCATCTCCCTGAGAAGTGATGGTCGATTCTTCGGAAAGAGACGACACCGAGGACTGGCCATGCACCAACTTGTGAGTCTTTTTAATCTGGAATTCCATTTCATAATCCCAATTTAAAAACCTTCGGAATCGCACACTTTCTTTTTCTCAGCTAAAGCAAATTTTTCGATTCCTCAAGTGCAAAAAAGAGCAGTAAATTCTTTGAATGCATTAAACCATCCTCTTTTTTATCATAATTCAAAAAGCGCAGAAATCAGAAAATTAAATGTCTTCATTCTCGGAATCCTGACGCGTTGAATCTATGCAAAAATTAATACCTGCTTAATGGCCGTTTCAATCGCTGCCGAGACAGCAGCAGATGTGAGATCATGATCCATCGTCTGAGGAACTCGAGAAATTTTTGTGATTTCTTTCACGACATCCGAAGCAATTTGCGCCATTTGAGCTTGGGTTTCTGTCATTTTTTCAGTCGATTGTGCAATCAAGGCATGCGTTTCCCGGCGAACAGTTTCTAGGGTCTGCTGAATGGCTCGCGTTTCGGCATCCAAAGCAACTTTTCTCTGCTCTTCGGATTGTCGATTTTGCTCCTCTGCCTTCAGCAATGGCAACAGCTCCTGCTGTCGTAACTACAAATTTGACGCAAACCATCAGATACCATAAATACGAGGTTTGGTTCGTAAAAGTTGATAAACGGCCACTTGCCGTCATTGGAGGTGGATGCAATTTTTCTTTTGCTCTTCAATTTTTCATTGGTGTCTAATACATTCTTCATTGACTACTCAACTGCAGAAGAAAAGAAAAAAAAGACCTGGATAACAGAGAATCCCCTTCACTGAAGTGAAGTTTACCTCATAACCCCCCACAGTCATAGAGCATAAGGCATGCAAGTGCGCATTCAGCTGCTCTTTATCAATTAAACTTCACTTCAGAGCACTTCAGTGTAGGGGATTCACTGTGATCCAGGCCTATTTCTTGTTTCCTTCTGCAGCTGAGTAGTCAATGAACAATTTATTAGAAACCAATTAAGGATTGAAGAGCAAAAAAAATGCATCTGCCTCTGATGACGGCAAGTGGCAGTTTATCATCTTTGATGAACCAACCCTCGTATTCAACACGTTGGAAAACGGTTACTCATAGACATGGCGCTACTACAGTATACGTTCGTTCTCAGAAGGTGTACCAAAAAGTTTGGAATTTCTGCTTCTTCCATAAAATTGGTTCAAGACATATCAAAAGTGGTAAAAACCGACAAGCATTAATTCGCCCGAAAAAAAAAATGAGAATGAAAAAGGAAAAAAAAAAACAGAACTCCTCAAAAATTTGTTCACATCGCGACTGCGTCGGAAATGAGATCCACAAACCTTGACGATTTCTGCAAGAACCAGATTATCCTGTTGGGTACCGGCAACAGAACTGATCCGATACAGCTCACCAAGCTGTCGAATGGATTCCTCGAGGGTTTCGAGATAAGCCAGCTCAGTGCGAAATTTCATATCCAAAGTTCGCGGGGCATACCCCAGAATGCCACTCTGAAAAAGTATGTTTCAAATGGCTACACGAGGAAACAAATATGGTAAAGAGCAACTGATCTTAATCTCAACTGCATACTACGAGGTTTCGCTCGGATTCTTAATTATAAAAATTCACGGTTGCAAGTCGCCGGCATTTTTCATCAAATCATCCTGATTTACTGCGATTTATAAATTTAGCTGAACCATTCTTTTCTGGTCACCCAGAAATGTATGAACTGTTTCTGATAATTTCGATTTATAGACCTATAAATAAGGAAAGCAGTAAAAGCACCATTGATCAATCTTGTACGAATCGAGTCTTTTCGGGATATTCTCATCACATAAAATAACGTGGAGCTCACGGAAGTAGGGAGTTTCAACATCAATTATCAATATAGAATCTCTAGATAGCAATATTTCAGTTAACGCAGCCTGAATATTCCATAGCTGGCTAATCAAGAACTAACCGTAGATGCATCAGTAGGTTCATCGATACTTGTATCACCCAAAGGCGCTGAAGCCATATTCAAAGAATGTTTCTCCGGGTTTACTTGACGAGCAGAGGCGTTCATTGTGTGAACACGGGCAAAGACACTGTCACTGCGCTTTACATCCAATGAAATACTTGGTTCGTCCGTGGAACAAACAGCGTCCTTCACCACAGGTGACGGAAGAAAAGAAGTTTGTAACGCTTTGTCTTCATAATATGGAGAACCTCCAGATGTTTCCACACCCGCATCCACTGTTTCACATGCTTGCACACCTTTCGACGCCACAAGAGCGTCGTTATGCTGCGTTGCAGCATCAGCACTCCCTCGGTGAGAGTTCAACGGAATGCGAAACTCGCCGGCTAAATTCACCTCACGGGGGTTTATTCTCAATTTGCACTTCAATGCTTCAATTACCCCGAAATCCGATTTTCCAGCTAAAATTTTACCATCATCAGCTTTCGTCAAAGTGGACAAGAGCGCACGCCTTAGGTGTGTGCCATCGATGTAGTGAAGGCCGTTAACTGCTGTCGTCTTGGACTTCTTCTCGGCATCAGAGAGTTCGGGTGACGCTTTTGCGGTCGCTTGTGCAGTCTTTCGAAGTTCAGAAGGATAACTGTTCATCCCAGGCGCCGACTGAAGAACTTTTTCGACGGTATCCGGAGGACTTCGGGGGTATGAAGATCGTTGAACTTCTCCGAGATTTTCAGCATTCGATAGCTTCAACTCAACAATCTCCTCAGCCATATTGCTGACGTCGGCACCAGTCTGTTCGAAAAACACCATGGTAGTTGAATACCATTTCAATAACTAAAGCCAACTAAAAATATACTGTGCGAATTAAAATTGAACGGAAGCTGTGTGAGCATGTAAGAAAAAAGATTGCATGTAGAGCAATTAGCAAAAAATATGGAGATCATTTTCCTTACTTCTGAGTCGTCTGAAAGTTCGCCGGCACTCAATTCTGGATCCATGCCTGAAAAAAACACTCTTCCCTCCGGCGGCATGTCGACCACTAATCCTTCCCGGTCAGATGGATCATTTTCGCTCGATCTTTTTTGTCGACGAACATTAATGTCGTTCAAGACAGGGGACTTCTTAACACGAGCGGCTTTCTTCAAGTCGTAGAAGAGTCGAAGTTTCTGCAAATACGCAGCACCTTCTTCCTCGAGCCTCGTGGACAAAGCGGTGGCAAGATTTCTTATCCGTTCGTCGCTTAGAAGCAGATTTTCGCCCCAACGTGAAATTGGTTTATTGCCATCGTATTCCGAATTTTCCGGACGTGTCGGTACAGAAGCGCTTCGTTTTATGGTTTGAGGTTCTGAATACATTCGACGGTCCGCACAAGGAGAGCTCTGCGTTTTTCAGAAAATTAAGTTATTAAATTGCTGAACTTACCAGAGGAAAACGCAATAAATTGTTCCTGAATGAAACAAACACATCGCGGAAAAAGAGCTAACAAACCTGTGGTACGCAACTGGCACGACGAACACTCGCAGCCTTTTCCTGAAGTTCGCGTAATTTCTGAGCTTTTTTCATGCGTTCCATTCTCGCTTCTTCCGTCGCTTTCTCCTCAGATACTCGTCGACGTGCTCTTTGCTTCTTTATAAATTCGTTAACTTCCCGAACTTCGTAAGATTTTCGAAGCATATGGTTACATTTGAACTCCTGGCGGCTTTTCTCAGCTGAAAAAGATTCTCTCTTACGTTTTCCATTTCCTACGAATGACAAATATTTGATGCTGGAACTTTTAAATCTAATTACCTTCGAACTTGTGGAGTCGCTGCGCACGTAAACATTCAACCTCCCTCTTCAATTGCTGGATACGATTTAATCCTTTGCTCTCGACTTTGCCAAGTTTTTGATTTTCTTCAAAAGCTTCTTGGCCATCGCCAGCTTCACGCAACTTTCTTGTCTGTGCTATTAAAGAGGCCAATCTTTCACTGCGCTCGTCGCCAGAAAAAATATTCTGCGAACTTCCACGAACTTCTGCATACAAATACATGAACATTTTTATCGCCCTCGCTTCGCATACAACAGTATTCAACGGACTACCTTCAAAACGGGAAACATTCATAGGGAGCTTTTCGTCATTTTCCGGTGCAGTTGGAGCAGAGGTAATATCATCAAAAACGTTTTTCCAGGGTGGACGATCAGCTGTGGTACTCCTCCTTTTTCCCCGCTTGACTTGTTTTGTTCCTTTTTGAGCATTCTGCATCGAATAGCTTCTCAGCGACGCCAAGAAAGATTCATCCGAGTCATCACGAACAACTAAACCACTCATGCTACCCGCCATTACGAATGTTTCAGCATTCACACACGGGTCATTTCAACAGTTACAGCACATCTCACAGCACGTGGCAGGATGCTTTCGTACATGACAAGGTACAAAATCTCAATCTGCATAAATAAGAACGATCATTTCAGAAGGATGGCGAGTACGCACGAAACCAAACACAACGATAGAATTACACTATTAAACAAGACAGAGTATATCCACGTTTTTTTTTTTCCTTGACTATCGACGCTCATTAGCATTCTACGCACGATTGACGATTACGATATCATTACCTGTACGGAATTTCCCAGACTCGCACACTGAAACAATGGTTAAAAATTGCTAGTTCTTTAGAAAATGTCATCCTATTTAGGATGTTTAATTGGAATTTAAAATTTTGAATTCCAAACTCAATTTCATGAAACCCAAGAAATACGTGAGAAGAGCATTAACCTCGACAGAAATAAGAAGTCCACACACTCCACAGCGAACGCTCGTACCCCGCCCGACATGTATACATCTCGAGTCGAGGTACCGGAAATCTTGGACAGGTAATTCACAATACAGTACAGTATTTACGTAACTTATATTTTGAAAAAAAAAACTGCGTCTTCAACAAAACTCAACTAAATTTCGTGAAACTATCTCATGAACTGAGCCGATTTTCTCAAAAAGCATTACGTCAATTTGTCACAGACTAGAAAGTACTAGACATCCGGCGTAGAAACATGTAAATTAATGTACCATTGCGTGTCAAGTTACGAGGATCCCCGCAAAAGAAAATACGTGAAAAATGACATCCGTAAAATGACCAGAACACAAGAAAAATGAACTGAATCCGATTACAAAAATATCCTCACACGCAAATAACCCAAGATGTTTCACGATCACAAAAGACAAATCATTCCTTTTCCTTCCTTGATAAATTTTGAAAAAAATTACTTAAAATACCCTCTAAATCACGTCAGAACGCATCCACTTTCGTTCTGGGGGTCCTTGGAATTCACGTCTACTGGAACTTCTTTCACAGGCTCAATATTGGCTTCAGGTTTGGCTGGTTTCTAAAATAGATTTACAACACGACACGTAACTTTAATCCAAATAATACATTTACAATGAACTTGGAATTATACCTCATTCGGCGCAATCTTGGAAATGTCCACCGCTCGATAAACAAAAGGCGTCCATAAAGGGGACACAGGTGGCAAAATAAAAGCCTCTGGAGCAACCAATCCGTAGGTGGCTTTCAGCTCCAGTTCAGGAGGATCATACGGAATCTTCTCGTGGTAACTACAATTCCGAAATTAGATCAAGACACTTCCAGAGCCACAGAAATATCAATTTAGAACTCAGCTCACATCAAGCCATTTTCACGTTCACATTTCTCAAGTGTTCTCGTGATTCGAGAATTTAAATTCCTGAAGAAAATATGCTGAACAGGTTTTGCAACTGTAGTGGTACCAACTCCTTTCACTTTCGAGTACAATTTACATGCTTCAGTTGCCTCAGCGATTTCTCGGGAAAGAAAAATAAAAACCTTGAATGAAATGAATAAAAGGCGTTAGCACAGATAATACATACTTTTCTGGCTTTCTCGAAGACTACGAACGGCTAGACCACCTTTGTCATCTGACAGTAACTTTTCTCCTGCGTAATTGTAGGCCTGCAAAGAAAGAGTAAGCAGTAATTTCTTTACTCTTCGCAAAATGTATCAGCAAGTTACCAATGCAAGATATATCAAAGATTTCAGCCTTAGATAAGTAGCCCATTGTCCAAAAATAGTCTGATCCAAAGAACCGAGGGAAGAACCAGCTTTCAAAAACAGCTGATGCGTTTCATGAGCCAAAGCAGACACGAGAGAAGGTGCATGCTTCAGTTCTATTGCCCTTGCAATTGTCACTGAAAATGTGAATCACAGATTGAACATGCAGGAAACTCCGAAAAACAACGTCTCTCTGTGCTTACCTTCTTGGGCTTCTGCGGTACACTGGTTTAAGTAGGCTGCAAGTACTCGTGGATCGAGATCGGAGCCTGGAATTGCATTAGTTCCTCGCAAATGGCGAATCATGTCACTTTCCACGAAGTGAAACAAACCGGAAGCTTTCCGTAAAGTACTGTGTACAACTTTAGCTTCATCCATTGTGATTCTGACGAATCAATTATAAAAAAGATAAATCATATAATTGTAAGAAATTTGAAAGTCAGTCGCACTTACGCTTCTTTGGCGGCGATACGAGCCGCACATTTCATGTACCACATGGCTACGTTCAAGATAATCGAAGCTGCTTCAAACATAGCATCATTTCTAGCCCTGGAAGAAACAAATTAAATTACGAAAATGGAAACGAAAAAGGTGGCAAAACCGTACTCAGGAGCGCTGCCAAGCATACTGTTGGTCCATCGAAATCTCAAAGACCACCGCAATTTATCGCCCAGTCCATAATCTTGGTCCGGCATTTCAATGAAACCTACAAATAACTCTAAATATTTTCGAAGCGCCCCTTCAATCGCACTACAGGATTCATTCGGATCCGGCAAGAGATTCAGCAGCGCAGAACGAGCGGATCTCAATTCCCTGAAAATTCCGAGAAAATTGATAACTACGAATTCTTGTAAATGTGAAGCGATGAACTCACGAGCAGAGATGGATTGCCTGTGTGTCGGCTGTAACAAGCTTCAATTCGAAGTTTGACACACTCGTGGCTTTCAGTGGGTTTCGATGAAACCAATGCGCCATCACAAAATCACATGAAAGCCTTAATTGTCAAAAACTCATGAGGCAATCGGAGTCTCGGCAAGGTACACGAGTACAGAGCGCCTGGAGCTGATTTTGAAGAACTTTTACTGAATCTGACAAACTTCTACAGTACTACAGACGGAGAACTCTGTAGCTCATTCAACTGTAACACGTAATTCGCACACCACACACCTTATTTGGCACAATCCATAGAATCAACTGCACCGCGCACCAGCACTCTTTTTCTCATTTTCACGAACGAATGCGCACATTCCCAAACCAACCGCACAGAATTTCGTCATGCCACACTTCGCTTCAAATCAGACCAGCTTCCCACAGTGCCACCTCTTCCACGCCGCCCCAGGGAGCGCCAACCTCTCCCAGAGCCATCAACGGGCGACTTCAAATGCAATGTTTGGTGGTGTACTATCTAATGAGACTCCAAAGGGACAAAAAATAACCGTTCACGCATCAGAACATTTTTAATACCATAAATAACAATTTGAATAACCAAATAACAAAGCGCAATCCTGTTGATTTGAGCCCCTTATTATACATGCAATTACCAGTGGTGTGCATGAACTGAATATAGTATTGTATTATGCATGCCCCCCTGCTGCTGTAATATACTCAATGATGATGATATGTCATCTTCTCCATGGAATGGACAGACAGGACTATGAGGAAGATTAGAATTTCACATTGTTACCTATACTGTACATGGACAATTCTTCTTGAAAATGTATATGACTTTGCTCTTGATTCCTGAATAAATGTTTCTAAATGTAATAGTTGAAGCTACCTAGAATCCTAAAAATTCTGAATGCATGTTTCCCTCTGAGTTTGATCATCAAAATCTAACAAATTAAAATGCTGAAGTTCATTTATATGATGTATTTCAATCAACTTTTTGGGTGAAAACTCAACTCTCCATTTCATGGGAAAAATCTTCTAAACCTTACTAACAAAATGTAAAAAACATGCAAATCAGAATAAAATGAGCAACAAACTTCATAAATACTTGTACAGTTCATTGTCAAGATCTTCCAGATTGTGATGCATATACAGTTAAAATTAACTCTCAGAGTCAAAGTTCAAGGGACCAGAAATTTATTACTGTTGCAATTTATTCACATTTACTACTGTAGCATTATGCCTTTGGAATAATGGTGTCACATTTGAGGAATTAATTTTCAGATGCATCAATAATTGAATGTATCAATATATTGGAACCTTCAGCTAGCATGCATTCAATGGGTAAAATAATCTTGAATGAATTGGATAAAACAAACATTTTCTCCATGCACAAGAGAACATAAATTATTTTGATTTGGACCACCATTCAACTTTTCATTTGTTCGTGGTGTGAATGAACTGTTACCTAAGCTTAAATCAATTACTGTACGTATAAGACTGACGTCTATTCCAGCGAAGCAGATTTTCAGGTATCATGTATATTGTTATTTGTGTATAGATGTCGCTTTTGCATGAGGTACATATTTATCTCCTCAAATTAGCTACAAATTTTGGGTGCATACTTATATGTTTGTAACATTACTACTTCTACTTTATTGATGTTTTGAATGTACTTGGGTATTGCACTCATTTTGTCTTAATGTCTCAGTGTTTTTTGCATGTAAACGAATGAATAGCTTGTTTTAATATAAAGGTTTATTGCAAAATAGGTCATGCATTTTTTTGTGCATTCACAGCTTTGTGCCTTTGAAAAGGTGCCACATTAAAGGAATTAATTTGTAGATAGAAAATTATTCTTTTCTGACTTTGTTTGAGAGAGTGATTATCACAAATCAACAGTGACGGGAAACCTTCGAATTCATTAAAAATTTCCCCTTAGGCAAGTGAACTATATTTACTGTAGAACTAAATTCATATGTTCTCCTTGTATAAAAAATCCTTTCAAGCAACCACTATACCACTCATGAAACAGCAAGAATAAAACATTATGAATTCTATAAGTTCAAGTAGTGAGAAAAAAACTACTCACTTCAAATGTGGACTCAAGTATATTGAAGTATGTTGTCTTCCTACACCCTTTTCAACATTGAAATCCTTATCCAGAAGCTTGCAGTGTTCATGAAGTCACTCATAGATGGCATTTATTTCTGCTCGGTTGATTTTTGTAACGAATAATTTTTCGTCTTGATGCTTTGTATTTTACCTGCCTGACACGACAATTATCATTTTCATTATTTTTTCCTTTATTTTTTTGCGCAGTATGTTTGTGAATCCGTTAATTTTGGGAAATTATATTCCCAGAATTAATGCAAATAAATGTTCGAGCACATTTCCACTTTATCTCCAGGGAATTTTCCGTCCCACCTCCGGTAACCGCCGCTTCGTAAATTCAAAAGAGCACGCACAAAAAAGGGGGGTCAGGAGAAGACCGATGTCCTTGAAGTTTTCCCTCAAGTTTGCACACTCACTATAGTTACTGGATCATTACTGTACTGTACTTTACAGTATAGTACTTTGTTTGCCTGTGCAGCGTGATTTTCGGCGGATTGATATCGCATCAGTTTGAATCGTTGCCCCCGCGGAAAAAAGAAACCTCAAAATTGTCCAGGTGTTTTGGGGGAAGAATTTTAAACGAAGCTTAAATTTGTTTTTCGATGATTATCTGTGTCACATAAGAAAAACATCACCATTGCAGTCAACTTCTAATTGAGCTTGTACTTGGATTTTTACCCCATGTAGATTTTAAATTACGGCATGAATTTGGGAACTTGAATCTCAGGTGTGCGTCTTATGTGGGTGTTAAAAATTTTTATCGTAAATTTTAGCTGAAAAAACAAGTTGTGAGTCTTATTCAAGGGGACTTGATACGCGATTAAATAGGGTAAATGAGGATGTCGGTGGAATTTAATTAAGATATAACTAAATGCTGTACAAGCGACGAATCAAATTATGATGAACCTACGCGTGTGAATTACTTCGATTTGTCAGAAGGCGCTGCAAGAAAAAGCCGCGGTAGAGAAAAGGTCAGGGAGGATTGACCAAAAGAAAGCAAGCAAGATAAAATGACTCCAAAATAAATTACAAGAAACGAAACTTCTCTTAGACACAATTTTATTTGCTGCATTTTCCGAATTGCGAAATTGCCCCTCAACTCAGATCCGAAAGAGGCCGATGTTTTTCCTGAACCCGGGGTTCGTGACCTAGGAATCATGAGAAGTTGGTCCCGTCCCGAAATTGCTCGACCTTCCGAACGACCGCCCATCAAATGCGAAAGCAAGTCGGCGGAAATTTATTTTTTTCCCTTCGTCATTTCATCCGAACTTTCGTGGGGCTTCAGGAAAAAAATATTTCATGCATGTGCTTGTAGAGATTTTTGGCGTGGAGGGCGTTTATCCCGCATTGAACCATTGTATCGGTGTACAGATCAAATTCGGTCGTAACTACATACGCAATTTTATCTAAATCTTAGTTTAATAAATTCCAAAGTTGTTTTTGAAATATTTATTTTACAATTTTATATATTTATAGTACTTTAACGTCTTAACTCAAGTTGTTTATGACAAGACTTAAAAGAATACAAGTAACTTTTAAACAAATGTATTCCTCTAAAGAAATTATCTCCTGCTGCAAGAAGTGTGTTATTCTTCTGAAATTTTTTTCCAGGTATGTTGACTTTTTCACTCAAAAAGTTAGGTTTGAAGAAATGAACATCATTTATTCTGGCAATTTATTCTGGAATAAATTGCCACAGCTTTTATGGGAATCCCATCACAGTATAAAAGTTTTTTCCATAAAAATGTTTTTGGATTACATTGGATTTTGTTGTAACAAGCTTTCACTTGAGTTTATTTACTGTATCAACACCAATAAAGAGCAGTAGTGCCTAAGATATGACTCATGGGCAGGATCTGGCCCACGGAGCATTCCTGTCTGGCCCAAGACGGTCGACCTACCAGCCAACAGCTGCTTTAATGTTGAAAACATGCAGGTCAATCCAACTCTTAAAAAATTCTCAAAATTCTTGGTAAATCAATTTGATAATAACTTGCACTGTAAAAAGAAGCAGAAAGTGTAAATTTTTCTGAACCTTCTCCTTTTTTGTAAAGCCATATTTGTTTTCTTGTGGCCTGCAAAGAGTCAAAGACTATCCTTGCCATATTGCTCACCACCAGTTTTGTATTGAGGGCCACTGCTGTACAGAAGAATCTCTCCATTTCTTGGCAATAAATTGAGGGTTGACTACTGATTCAGGAATATACCTGAAGAAGATACTTTTTTTTGGGGTCAAGTTCATGGAGGCATGTGACATAAGGTGTGATCTGCAATTCTCAAGTTGATGTCCTATATGTAAGTGTGTTGAATATTTTCGGAACGCCCCTTCCAAGGGCCCGCATGCGCATATGGGTCCCCGTAAGTGAATGGGAGGAAACCGAGAGGAGCCCCTTGCTCCCCCCTCTCTGTGCTGCCAGCCGTCCGTGCGCAGTTGCGCTCCATCCCCCCTCCGAAGTGGAACACTTCCACGACTGTGGTGCACGGCCTTCGTCCCTTCCTACCACTTCATGCCTCCACTTGAGCACCACTCTTCCTCAGATCGTTAGAACAGTGTACTCGCGGTGGTGAATGCGCGCGGGAGTGACCGCGAAAAAGAACCGGCTAAAAGACGTTGATGCCCTGTCACAGGCATCTTATTGTACTGTACAGTATTGCATAGGACCTTGTTGAAAGCTGCGTGATGGTGAGTGAGTGAGTGTGAGCGATTCAGCTAGCATACCGCGTGTATAAATGCGTACGGAATTCGGTATCTCGTTTCTGGCATTGAATACCCACAAAAATGCCGAAAAACCTGCGCGCGGTTAATTCTTACGCGTTATGCTTCTCCCGTTCCTTATAATTAGTAACCGTCAATTATTTGGCTGTTGTTCTTGGTGGGGTGTCGTGTGAAGCGTGCCAAGCAGGAATTCTGTGGTCGTGTATATATTTGAACAGTACTTTACAAAAAATATACCCCGGTTAACAGACGCTTCCATATAATAACGTATGCAGTATATTTCGCGCAACTGACGCGGCGTTCACAAATTTTCGGTTCGGATAACAGATCCTATACTTCGGATTGAAAGACTGAGCGACGCTTGATCACCCATTCTAGAGAAAATTTAAGATCCTGTGTCAAATTTGGCTTCCGACATGCGATATTTCGATTGCTGTGCAAGAAAATTTTTTTTTTCAAGTTGTTGAACGTACTTGCTGTCGTCGTCGTTTTCTTTCTTCCCTGAAATGGAATACTGCAGTACCTTCAAGGACTCTGAGGCATGAGTTGCACGTGGACTCTCTCTCTCTCAACAACAAAACTCAACGGACTAGAAAAAATTCCTTTTAGAGAGAATTTCATTGTAGAGAACCTCTATGACATGGATAGTTACCCCTCTGGGACCACAAAAGCATTTGTTGTACTGTATAGGGGAAATCATTGTAGACAAGATTCTTGCAGAGAGAAAGTCCACCTGCATTACAATTTAATGTATGCACAGACACCACACAAAATGTGGGTCTTCGAGTGGTTCAAATCTAATGCCAAAACCATTAATGATGTGAAAATGTCGAATTTCTCTTATCAATAATGTCTTTGAAGGTACTCATGATGACAAGTGCCGGCCGTTATATACACGCGCATGCGATTACTGAAGTCCATGAAATCCCCCATGCTTTCTGAAAGCTTTAAAAACTGCAAAATAACTCAGTAATGATCAGGAAAATTATTTACCCATCAAGGAAATACGCATTAGTCTCTATAATGCTTGGGGAACAAAATGAACACTCCCAAAAAGATTCCCATTGTTGGGGTAACGTTTTGGCTTCTAGCCAAAAGGTATACAGGTGGACTTCCTTTAGAAATAAATTAAAGGGACTGGATAAACATTCATTTTAACTTGGGAATAGAACCATATGAGACCAAAAAAAAAACATTTTTATACAAAGAACAAATCTGTGGACTGGCGCTGGTTTGCAGGATTTCTTGAGCATAATAAATCGATCAAATGTGGCAATTAAGTCTGTTATTTTAATCTGAAATGTTGGGAAGACCATCACAGTTGAAGTTATCTGATATGAAAAATAAAAGTTGGCTGTTCTAATAATGCTTCAGACAAATTGTCACTTGCTGAAAAAAAATTATTTCAATTTTTTAAGCCGGGAAACATTTTTTCTAGCTCGACTTTCTAATTTTTTAAAGACATTCCACTATGGCTTTTTCATTGGTTTGTTACTAAATTTTAAAAATAAAGCAGACACTTTTTGAATTCCTGCCATAAATTCTTCCAAACAAATCTTTGAGTCTGCAAAAAAATTATGAAACTCTGCTGGTCTGCAAGAAATTTTATGGAAATTTGCTAATCCACCAGCCCGAAAAGGTTGGGGAACAATGGTCTGGAACGACTCTAGAGTGTTCACTTGTAGATGGCTATTGAGGAGCAAGGCATCACAGAGTTGTTAAGTTCTCACTCAGGTTTTTGGGTCAAAGGAGATGATTACCATTATCAAATAAAACAGTAATTTTTCTGGATGTGTCTGCGTTTGTGAACAGTTCAAAGTCTGACAGATAAGTGGTCTTTGCTTCGTTATGCAACCTGATCCAAGGTGCGACAAAACCGGCCTCATGCCTGTTCCCCGGCTCTGATTGCGCCAACTCATGCTTCGCTTTTTTTTTTCTCTATCCTTTTAATTACTGAATGGGATGTCTCGAAGGTCTTTCAAAAAATTCTGCGGATAGATTCATTGCGTGTCCATTAACAGAACGGTTTCATTGAGGACTGAAAATAAATTGTGCTGAAAAAAAATCTGAGGATCGTTTGAAACTCATTTCCTGTGTTCGACGAGGTGAATTTGCATTCGAAATCATCTTCCTTCCGAAGAATAATGACTTTCCGCGGCTTCTGGAAACTTTTCGATGGATTCCCTTGATTAACATAATGACATTGTGAATCCTTGAACATCTTTTTGTAGCAATTGGACCTTTGGTTCAAGATGATAAAGAAAAAATCAATTCGACGACTTTGCTGAAAAAAAGGAATGGTTAGCTTGTGAATCACTGCCAGTCGGATAATTTATTCGACTGTGTGCTGTCCAAATGAAGATTTTGTACATAACTTTTTACAATCGGGATTCGCTGCTGCATTTTGTACAGAACTACGCAGAAAAGAAATCATTTATTGAAAATACTTCACACGGAATATAGTAACAAAAATGTTACTGTCTATCGCGAATCTGATCTCAGTTTTCTACTTACTTGTGGCCCGAAGTACTGTATAAGAGAAACGCAAGCAAATGAGAGTAAAATCATCAGAATTTGCAGTTTCGTTGTTTGTATCTCTCATTCGCCAGGAAACTATATTAATTACTGTATTTTGTAAATAAATGTAGGTCATGACATTCCAAAATATGTTCAGCTAACATTTCTTGCAGTCTTTTTTTCATTCAAGTCAAAGCAAAGATTTCCACAATTTTTGAAACTTTCTTCAGAGGCCAGCTTTCAAATCATAAAATTAATCGTGATAAGACATTTAAAACAATTTAATGATGCAGATGCAAAAGCAAAGCTATTATGATTTTTGTTTTGAAATATATGCAATTTGTCTTGATTAAGTACTTGGTGAAAGGTTTGAACTGATTTTTGAAATTGTTTTAAGTTGAGAATATGAAATTGGAATTTTTTTAATTGGACTGCGCATGTCATGGAAAAATCGAACGAATGTCTATGTCTTTTATAGCGTCCATTACTTTTCACATTTAGAGGTTTTGCCTTTCTCTTGAGACCCTTGAGTGATCATGACCCCGAGAATAACGATAAGGAGATTGAAATCCGGCCCACGAACACATGACCGGCGCCCGAAGTATTGTATAACGTGACAATTCTTTTTTTTTTTTCTATTTGTAATCCCGTTTAAATTAGTAACTGGAGTGGCACCTAACCCCTAAAATAAACAGAACGCAGATAGTTATTCTCAAGTGGAATTTAAAAGTTAAAGTTTACTCCTTGCCTAGGTTGTCGACTGGACTGCGAGAGGAAATAAACAAATATTCTTTTAAATCCACGATAAATGATAAACTTAACCAAGGGATTTGGTGTGGGGATTGTGAATCATGTAACCTTTTTCACGTGTTTTCGTTTTTTTTTTCTGTCTCATGTCACGATAAAAATCTTTTATGGTTGCGGGCTGCAACGCCCTGAGGTTAATAACTTATAAAACCACTGTCACTCACGACCCGTAACCCGCCACTTCCAGTCAGTGATGAATGTCGTCACGCACTCCCGACGCCAATGTTTAATAGGCAAGGTGATTCGTGGAGCATAAAAAAAAACAAGCGAAAGAATATTAATTAGCCCGCCGATGGGAAGCAGCCTCCATTTTTGGGCAGCAATTGTTGGGCACACCACGGCGCAACAATGTGCTAGGTGGACGACGGTGCTCGTTCTGAAAAAGGACAAGTGTAAAAAGAACTACTATTTAAGGTAGCGTTAAACTCTCCTTGATTTTTACTTGACGTTTATTCAAATGAAGGTCATTTGGACGCTGGCAAAACTCAGCGGGAGTCACCTTCAAAAATTAAGCATCAGAAGATCGCGTTTTTTACTCGAAAAAATGAAGTTTTTATGCAGCGCAGAATTTACTGGATTTCAAGGGAATGTATTGTTTCAATTTTTGTAAAATGTTGAATAACAGCATTTTAATTATTTAATACAGTATTTGAGTTTTGAGAAGGTATTCATTATATTTCTCAATCAGGTGCTAGATTCAATCAACATTTTTGAATTTTTCTGACCTAACTTGAGGATTATTTACATCATCAGAACCCAGGTGATGCCTTGAATACAGTATCACTCTTGATGCAATTTCATTTATCCATCATTTTCAAATGTGCTTGCTGGCGAGGCCAATGCAGCTAAGAAATATTTATTGACGTCATTAGAAATTGAATTGACTTTTCTGCACTTCGATGTGACTTCTTTTCTTTGCCTGACACTCCACAAGACGATCATTTGAAGAATGTCTTCAATTTTTTCTGGCACTCGTGACAAAGAGTAAGCCAGTGTTGTCGATATTTTGTTGTTCCGTGAGAACTCGAAGCAGTGTTTCATTTTTCTTGCTGAAGTAAAATTCCGATAAACCGACCGTTTTTGCATTGTTTGAAAAATTATACAGTACAGGTGGACTCTCAGACAAAATTCAAGGGACCAGAAAAAATTCGTTCTAGAGAGAATTTCGCTGCAGAGAACCCCTATGACATAGGAAGAGAACCTTTTGGGACCACCAAGAGAAGTACAGAGAAAATCGTTTTAGAAAGAGTCCACCTGTATTTCCAGTATTATTAGAACAAGTCTGGAATGCCTTCTTTCTTTTTGGCTGGTTATCTCCCGTTTATCTTCCAATTTTTCATGTATTGGGTACCGCATAAAAGATCGGCGCCTAATCTCGCCGCCTTAATCGCTCCTTCCTCGCAATCCCCACGATTCTTCAGTGCGGAAACACGGACATACTCAGAAAGGAAGCCCGGTCAGCGCTGACACACCCGTGTTGTGTGCCTGTGCCGACGTCAGCGTCGCTGTCGACGTCCCTTAACTTGAAAGCAGCAGGATTTCTTCACAAGTGCCCGAGAAGGTCATTTTTTGAGTGCTCAGGGTCGGGGGATTAGAGGCATTCTTCGAGTTATTACTCTCTATAATGACAGCCATCATTGAAAAAGAGGGCTTTGTTTTGTGTTCAAGTGACGTCAGATTAAATATGGTTTCTTGGTTTCCTCGCGGCCGATTGTTGAGTGTGAAACAGCGTCGGAAGCAGAAGTGTTTGCTTTTGTGGATGACGTACCTTTCTTTCTGGTCTACTCCTGAGCGAGGCCAAATACTTGCATGTAACGCGTCGAAAATCGAACAGGAGTGACGATTTTTGCATTAATGTATAAGATTGGCAGGATTTTTGAAGAATCTTTCCTATAATTATGGTAATGTATTGTGCATCTTTGGACAGAAAAGCTGAGTGTGCTTCACCATTTCGACAAGATTTATGGTCACGGTCCGATTGCTGCTCAGAAACGTGAATTTTGCTGTTGCCTAATTTCTTC